>RJWM01013350.1:0-11258 GCA_004363535.1 Dasyprocta punctata
TGGATTTCTGGAATCTTGATTATTATATGTCTGGGTGTAGGCCTGTTTTGGTCAAGTTTAGCTGGAGTTCTATATGCTTCAGTTATCTGAAAGTCTCTTCCTGTTCCCATGCTTGGGAAGTTTTCTGAAATTATTTCTGTAAATAGTCTTTTAATTTCATTTGTATTGACCCCTGCTTTTTCACTCATACCTTTTATTTATAAGTTATGTTTCCTTGGGTTGTCTTGCAGCTGTTGCACTGCCACTTCCAGATTTCTAATTATCTTGAGAAAGTCTCTCCTTTCTTTTTGCCAAGTTTTCATTCTTTCTTCCAGATATGAAAGTCTATTCTTAGTTTCCTTCAAGTGGTTCTGCCAACTTTTATTGGAGTCTTTGATGTCCTGGTAGTCTCTCTGAATCTGATTAATGCGTTCATTTTCAATTTCCTTTGATTTTTCATCCTCCACCTTTCCTGCTGTGTTTCCTTTAGAGGCGCTTAGTGATTCGCCGATTATGTATTTCATTTCAGTTCTCAGTTGGGCTAACAGTGCCGCTTTAATTTCTTTCATAGCTTTGTGGAGTTGTCTCCCCACTTCAGTTGTCAACTCCTCTGAGAGTTTAATTTTTGGACTCCTGACCGTTTCAGCGTTAGCATCCCCGGAATTGGTTCTGCTTGTATTGGAGTCTGGAGAGCGCCCTCTACCTTTCCGTCTTGGCATTTTCCTGGGCTCACCAGTGAGGCCGTGTTGGTCCACTGCCTCTCCCAAGCCTGTTTCTGCTCTGCGTATGTCTGTTGCCTGCTCGAGACCACCTTGCTTCACAGTCCACCACCGCCTCCGCCGTCCCGCTGCACTGTAACAATTTCACCGGCAACTCCACCGCGTATCACCGGAACCCGGATCATATCTTCTCAGTTCGGGTTGCAGCGCTGATTGGATTCGGCTCTGGACAGAAGTGCTGCTGGTCTCCGCCTTTGTTTATTTCATTCTTTTACTCTTTCTGTGGGCTACAGTTCTCGTTTTAGATTCTTCTTGGGTCCAGAGGACCCATCTCCCTCTTTTTATCTTCTCTCTGTTATTATATTAGTTTATATTCCAGCATTTGGATGGTATATTCAGGGAGCCTCCCTGTCACGGTGTTATCTGGGTGGCCATCTTGGAGGAAGTCTGTAGAAAATATCTTTAAGCTGGCTTTTCATAGGCCCATTTGATTCATGCCCACCTGAAAATAATCATGGCTGGCAGAAGATGGAATTCACTGACTTTTAGGTGGGGGCTACCTTTCCAGCCCTGCACACATAGAGAGGAGGCTCATTTTAAGCTGTGGGACAAATGTATGGCTCTTCGGAAAAAAATGAGAGTGCTGTTACCAGAAGAAGGACGGCTAGATGGTACAAAGTAAAAAATAACCTATCTTTACTGTGTACTGCAGAAATATAGTTGCTTCATCTTGAAAGACCCTCTTGCTGTGTTAGATCACTCAACAAACTGTCACACTTACTTGCTAAATACTCTTGTAGGCAACACACTCCCTGACTCTAAAAGACATGTATGTTAGGTGAGAGAGATAGCCAGTAAATAGGTAAGCAACTAAACAGAAAAATAGTTTGTAAGTCAACTTTCTGTTACTACAATGAAACACTTATGACAAAATTTTTATAAAACTAAAAGGTTTATTTTGGTTCATAATTTTGGAGATTCTAGTCTATTATTAATGATTGGCCTCATTGTTTCAGGTCTATGGTGATGGAGTTCATCATGGCAGGAATGCTAGGCAAAGCCATACTGCTTGCCTCATGGTCAGTAAGGGAGAGAAAGAAGAGTAATGGAGAAGGAAGGAGAAAGAGAGACGTGAAGAGATATAGAAAGGGGGGGGGAGAAGGGAGAGAGAAAGAGAGAGAGAGAGAGAGAGAGGGAGGGAGAGAAAGGAGCTGGAGTCTCACAATTCCCTTTGGGAACATGTCCCCATTGGCCTAAGGACCTCCCACCTACCAAAAATTCACAGTCTTCCAGTAGAGTGACCCCAGGGCCCAATCATTTGGCAATAGACCTTTGAGGGACAGCCAAGATCCAAACTACAGAATGCAGGTAGTGACAAATACTGTGAAGAAAATGAAATTAGCCCATGTGACAGATGTCTGGTGTTAGAAGTAGAAGAATTGCTTCAGGTATTATGGTGGCCTTCTGTGGACTGGGTGACTTTTGAGTTAAGAAGAGTCAATGACGGAGGAGAGGTCAGCCCTAATAGGATCTAGGGAAACTAAAAGATCAAGAACATGGCTTGATGAAAGACAAAAAAAGAGTGCAATGGGAATCTTATGCATGAAAAGAAAATTGGTAGATGAAGCCAGATATGTAGGCCCATTTGGCCATGGTAAACAGAGTATAAGTACTATTCTTCAACAATGCGAAGCTATGGCAAGATTTTAAGCAGAAGAGTAACATGATCTGATGTATAGTTTGGAATTTCACTCTAGCAACATAGTATATATGAATTCTACAAAGACAAGAGTGAAGGTCAGAAGACAAATTAGGAAGCTGTGGCATTAACATGAGCTAGAAATATTGGCATTAAGGAATATGACATTTTTCTGAAAGCCAGAGGGAGCACTGAGAGGTCTTAAGCAGGAAGTGATGTGATCAGGTTTGTAACTGTTTAGTAGTACCTCAGTGTTTTTGGCTTTGATCTGTGGGGTAGAAATTACAGCAGAGACCCAGAATATGACATGAAAATGGCAAAGCCCTTTGAATCTAGCTCCCCCAAAGCAGTCCCTCTCCCTCCTGCTTCTGGGTTGAGGAATGGTGCAGTTAGGGAGTACAGGCATGGAATTGGTCATTCTCCAAGATCTGACTACAGAAACTGGAGTCAAAGAGGAGACCCCAAGTGGTTTCTGAACAAATTTCACCAGAAGAAAGAACTTCACCTCTAGTCCAGGAGAGATTTCTGGAGGAAAGTTTGTATTTATTGATTTATCAAACACTGTACTTGGTGCATGGCAGATAGTATGGAATTTACAGATAGCAAAACTTAGGTCCAGTCTAATGTACATCAGTGCTGTATGACCTTGAGAAATCCACTTAACTTTTCCATGCTGCTAATTTCTCAAGAATAAAATGAGAATAGTAATAGGATTTATCTCTTTGGTCAGTGAAACTTCCTTGTATAATGAGGATTACATGTGATAATACATATAAGTGCCTGGCCTGTATTAAGTGTTCAATAAATGTCAGTTGCAACTATAAATAAAGCTATAATGCCAAAGAAGCTGGCTTTCTTAATGAGATTTGTTTTAATCTGCCAACTTTGAATAACAAGTGGCTGGCTAGTATGTGGTTAATCAGTTTCCTTGAAAATTATGCACCAGGAAAACAAAATGACCCAAGAGGTATTAAAGGTGTCTGTTATTGAGAGATGAGATAAATACTTCGATAGATGACTAAGAGGCTGAAGTCCAGTTTGGAAGCCTTCCTAAAATCAGTAAAATAGGATGTAGGTTGGGGCTTTTACTGTTGGCTTGGATTATTGGCTGAAACCTTAAACCTGAAAACAGTAAGAATGAAGTATTCTGACATCCAGAGCAAAAATTTGCCAAATGACTCCTCAGGGTTTATATGATGGCTAAACAAGTTCTGCTGTCTTTATTCTGATGACTCCCATTTACACTGTGTGGTCAGAAGTGTAGAATGTCTTGGGGGGAGGGCAGAGTGTGTTGAAGACCTGAGGAAGCAAGGCACTTTGGATTTCTTATCCCTTCCCTATGTGGGAGCAGGGGGTGGCTCTTCCCCCATCACATCAAGTAAGAAGAGATCCATTTGGTTCATCTAGGAACCCGCAAGTGGGGAGATTGATGTCAGCCCCTGGCCATTGCTTGTGAGCTGCGGAGACTAGGCTGGCCCCCAGAACAGAGCAGTGGGTCAGAGCAGAGCACTGTGAGAGAGTGTGGGGCTACAATGCACTGATGAATATCACCTGGCCTTGTGGGCACTGGACCATAGATGGGGGCCTGGATTTGCCTGGATAACCTGATGGCAAGAGGCTGCCTGGACCTGCAGGGAGAGGAAGTACGACATCAAGAAGGCAGCTCCCCTGCAGGCACTGGTGTGGCACAAGTACACTGCGTCTTACATGGTTCCTGAGGAAAGTAGTGAGTCAGAGTTCCCTTCTTATCGTTCTGCCCATAAAAGAACAGTGTTTGAATGATTGCCATTCAAAACAACAGTGTTTGAATGATATCAGCTGTAGCCAAAATAGATCCACTGAGAGTTCCATCTGAATAGGAAGAGGTTATCCTCTACCAGCCGAGACCGCCTCCCCTCATCTTGGTCCAAGAGGATTCAGCAATAGGAGAAGGAAGAGAGAGGGACAGGACACCCCAGCCTCCTCCTTGGGCCACACCCTCCATTCATGGTCAGGCTGGGACTGAATGGAGGGAAAGGCTTTGAATTGAATGTGGTTATAGCTTTGATTTTAACTGAATACTTTATCTCTATGAAAAACTTTCAAACATGTACAAAAGTGGGATGAGAAGAAGAAGGAATATAAATGCCATTATAACCATCACCAGCTGCAGCAGTGATTGACTAGTATCCAATCTTGTTTCATTTCCATGCCCCATGAACTGGTCTTCCTGCTGAATTGCTCTGAAGCAGGTCCCAGAACTTGTGTTCTTCTGGATTGGGCTTCTAAATCCCTGCAGATGAGTTCTAATTGCAAAAGTAAAGATTCTTAAAATTGAAACCAACCAAAAGATCCCAGATTCTCCCGTTTTGGGGATATCCCATTTCTGGAAGATAATGTTCTGGGAGGACAGATATTGTTTCTATTTTAGTCATTACTCTAGTCCCATAATTGTGCTAACATATGACAGACACTGGTCACTCAGTAAGTATTTGTTGACTAAATGAATTAGTTAATAATTTGTTTAAAATAGTCTAGCTGTCCTTCACCATAACCTAGAGTGCTCAAATAGAGGCAAAATATAGTATTTTTATTTTACATTTCTCAGTTGTATTACCTCAGTACAGACCCAAAGTTATGAGCAAAATGCTCACCAGGAAAGACTGGTGAGGGGGATTACCTCTTTTAAGAGAGATTTTTCAAAGTGATTATGAATAAAGTTATGAAACTCAGCTTTCCTTAAGCCCTTCCACATTTTTAGCATCTTCAGGAGAACTTGCCGACTGAGATCTTTCCAGTATGCTGATGTGTCTTTGCCTGCCTAGTCTTACAATTTGCTCTGAATTGAATTCAAATTGGGCTCATACTCTTGCCAGCAATTGGTTGGAGGAGAGTAGCATCTGTCTTGTTTTATGAGTCACGTCTGTGTCAATTTACCACAGCCCCCAGGCGTCCCCATGATCCACCACCTGCTCCAGTGCTGTCATCAACCTGGCTCTGGCGGAACCCCTGGATGCCTCACGGACGAGGCATGAAAGTACAGATTCCACTAACTTCCCTAAGTTCATACAAATCATGTAAGAGCTCAACCATGAAATCATCTATGCCATAGCCATTGTTTGACTGATTTTTCAGTTTTGGGGGAAAATGGCTTTGTGCCTCAGATTTTTAAAATTCTTCTGTAGAATCAATATTTTGGTGACATGTGTTTTCTTAGAATCTATTTTATCAAACATTTTCTAATTTTTAGCATGAAGTTATGCATTATGTTTTTTGTATAGCATTTTTAATTTTGTCTCCTTCCCTGTAATTCTGATTTGTTTTTTTCTTAATGGCACGTTTTCTTGTTTCCTCTTTTTGGTTACATTAAATAAATTTTTATGGACCACCCCAATATCTATCAAAGATTAACTTTTAAATTTTTCCTAAACCATACCACATTGAATATAAATATTTTAAAGTTTCAAATATGCACATTGTAATCTTTCATAATTTCCAACAAAGATAGAGGTTTACCCTTAATATCTATCTATCCATCTATCTATCATCTGTCTATCTACCAATCCATATATCTATTGGATATATATATGTGTATATCTTCAGTCTTTATTTATGTGCATATATATGTGTGTATTTATATATACATTCAGTTTCTTTCCTCTACAAACATGGAATATTCCAGAACCCCTAGTGGATGCCTGAAACAGCAGAAAACACAGAACCCTATAATAGTACTTTTTTATATAAAGCTATGATCAATTTTAATTTATAATGGGCACAGTAAGAGATTAACAACAGTAACTAATAATGAACTAGAACAGTCTAAAAATGAACTGTAATAAAAGCTACATGAATGTGGTCTGTCACAAAATTTCTTTTCTGGGGGAGATGGTAGTGATGGAGGTGAAGTCTAGGGCCTTGTACATGCTAGACAAGTACTCTAGAGCTGAGCTACATCCCCAACCCCTCAAAATACCTTACTGCATTGTGCTCACCTTTCTTGTGATCATGTGAGATGATACAGTGTTGCAGTTAATAACAGGTAACTGAAACTGTGAAAAATAGAATCCCAAATACAGGGAGATTATCTCTGTGTGTGTGCACATGGGCACAGGTA
Source organism: Dasyprocta punctata (assembly GCA_004363535.1). Classification (NCBI taxonomy): domain Eukaryota; kingdom Metazoa; phylum Chordata; class Mammalia; order Rodentia; family Dasyproctidae; genus Dasyprocta; species Dasyprocta punctata. The sequence goes on from RJWM01013350.1 coordinate 6,494, forward strand.
CATATGTGTTCCCCTGTTTATAAAAATATATGTGTATATATAAGTATTTGTGTCTTAAATATATATTTATGCCAATATATAACAAGGGAATCTGGAAGCCAAGAGGGGCACTTGAAGGTTAGATGTCTGTGATCCAGTGATAAAGTTGCCAGAACTTTGTCAAGATTTTTTATTAGTTTTAATTAACTTTTAAATTACTTTATACTCCTTAATCAATCTGGAATTTACAGTGGTGTATAATGTGAAATGAGGATTTAATTTAATTTTATTTATTCTTAAATATTAATCAATTGACTCAGCATCATTTATTGACTATATTTCTTCTTTCTCTATGGCCTTGTATGGACACATTTACTATCAAATAAAGTCAGGTCCATAAAAGATTATCTTGGAGCTATCCATCGTATTCCACTGCTTATACCACAATTATTATAAGATAAATCATATTGATCTGTGTGATAACATTTATATACTGTATTATTTTAATATTTGAAATACTATAGTCTTTTAAAGTATCTATAGTCAGAGTGGTGCCTAATTATTCTTCAGTTTCACATTATTCTTAGGCTATTTTTCCCATTCATTCTTGTAGTTGAATTTTAGAGTCACTTTGTAAAATTCCCCCCTTTTCTAGCAAAAGAAAAAGTTTAACTAAAATAAAGTTAATTGTGTTAGGTTTTTTGGCGCAGTTGAGAGACAAAGATAGAGATTAGAAAAAAGCTTTTATTGCAGGCACGGGAGGGCTGCTGGAGACTCCAAGTACTCTCAAAAAGGGGAAGCGAGGGAACAGCCTTTACGGAGTTGGGCTGGGGATGGAGAGCTGAGGTGCTTGTTGGAGAGGTTCTCAGCGCACCTACAACAGGGGAGACAGAGGTTTATTTCTGGAACTAGAGGAAGAACACAGAAGTTACTTTTGGAGAGATAAATTGTTTCTCCTGGCCGGTGCCAAGTTGGGCGGATGTTACGTTAGAGATGGCTAAGCTCCAGGCTGTCAGAATCTATCAAATTGTATGGGGGTTTTTCTTAGAAGTCCCCCAAACTCATATATTTATTTAGAAAGAAATGGCATTGCTAAGTAATCAACCTTTAATTCTCTTTATCTTATCTAATTTTAAATTCCCTTGATGATTTTTTATTATTTATTCATATATGTTCTGCACACTTCTCATTACACATATTTCCAGGCAAAGACTCTTTTTAATTCTTGTTTTAGGAGTGAAGGAATTCAGCATTTCTCAAATTCACATAGGTAGTGAGTGGTGAAAACTGGACTCAAACTTACATCCATCTGATTGCAAAGCCTTCCCTCCTAATCACTATGCTGCTTTACTTAGGATTATGTTATGCTTTGAATGAATTTTGGTAATTATTTCCCAGAGAAACATAAATTTTATCATGATTTTCCAAATTGAGAGTGTAGAGTTTCACATTGTATGTTCACATATACTTCTAACTTCTGAGTCAGACGCTTACTTCATCTAATGTTCATTTATTTCCAGTCCTGGAAATTAAATCCAGGTGCTTCATAATGAGATCAGTCATTTTTATTTTATTTTATTTTTTCTGATGGGGTCTCTTTATGTCCCTAAATTGCTCAAGGCTGTGCTCAAATTTACCATCCTCCTGGCTCAGTCTCCCTGCCTCAGTCTCCCAGGGTGCTAGGATTACAGACATTCACCATCATACTAGACTCTTCCTTTCTCTTTGTAGTAAATGGAAATCTTGATGCTTACACTGTCCTCTCCACAGACCTTGCTCACTCTCTGTTCCTGACTTCATTATGGCTTTTGTGTTTACTGTCTTGCCCACTTTCTGCTGGGAAGTAGAAAGATACTCACTTCTGCATAGACACTGCCCTGATCGGACTGAGCAGCTTCAATTCCGGGTCCTGGAGATCGTGTGCACAGCTGAGTTCAGGAGTCACATTCTACAGCTATATGTTTTTCGGTCAGCACTGAGTGAAGTCCCCTGATCCACCCATTTGGTTTTGTCCATGGGACAGTCCGAAATGACACTTAAAAGTTGTTCAAATAATTTCATTGCCCTGAAACAAAGCTTTATTTATTGAAAATAAAACTTCCAAATTTCCCATTTTTTCTTAAGATGGATTCACATTCTTTACCTTGACCAATACTATAGTTTAGATCTTGAATGTTTGTTTTCACAGACCCACGTGGTCACAGTCTGTTGTTCTATTGAGAGGTGGGGGAAAAATCCCCAGAAAGTGGGGCCAAGTGAAAGGACTTTAGGTCATTTTGGTCATGCCCTTGGACTACCCTTTGAATAATGGGAGTCTGACACCTAGTCTTATTTTTTCTTTCTTAGTTGCCATGACGTAAATAGGTTTCTTGGACCCTGCACTTCCACCATGATGTTCTGCCTCTGCACAAGCCCAAAGGCAAGGATGCCAGTGGACAATGGACTGAAACTCTGAAACTGTGAGCCAAAATAAATCTTACCTCTTTTTAACCTGATTTACTTCAGGTATTTGTCACAGTAATGGAAAACCATCTAACCCAGTCAACAATGTTCTGTGATAACCTTATCTCATATAATTCTTTCTTTTTCTTGTTTATTCCTGATACAACATCTTTTTTGATTTTTGAAGTCCAAGCCTACCATAACCCTGACTTCCAAATTTGTGGGTCTGTCACAAGGATTCTCTTTTTTCTGGAATAGCATGGCACAGATCTCACACCATGTCTCTAAAGTCCATTTCCTCGAGGTGGTTGTGGCTGACCTCCGTGGATTGAAGGTACCACCTTGATTACCATGAATATAATCACTGTGACAGAAATAACCACAATGGGCAATGTCATTGTATATTTCTATGGTCTGAATATTTGTGTTCCTTCAAAATTCAAATGCTGTACAAATAAGAATCAAAATATTCAATAGATACTGTGAAATAGGAAGAAACCATTCAAAAGGAAAAGGGAACCGAAGGCAAGAAGGAAGAGAAAAAGATGATAAAAGAAGAATAAAATGGAAATAGAGCTTTGTGAATTAGGAAGGGAAGGAAGTTTGGAGGAATGGATGGGAATGGGGAAAAAAGGAATCAAGATATATCATCTATAGGTATAAATTTCCTATAATGAATGTGATCATTATGTAAGCCTAGATTGTACCAATAAACTCAATTAAAATTTAAAAACCCAAATAAATAAATAAATACACACATACAAAATTCAAACACTGAAACCCTAATTCCCAGTGTGATACTGGTTGGCGGTCCAACCTTTGAGTGGTAACTCGATTTAGACGAAATCTTGAGAGCCAGGCCCCACTGTTACCCATGTTATAGTCAGTGGTTTTGTAAGAAAAGGAAAGAGAGATGAGGTCCAAAAACTTTTTCTCTTCTCTTCTCTCCCTCATTAAGATATGGAAGTAGAGAAAAGATAGCCATAGGCAAGCTAAGAAGAGAGCCCTCACTGGGAAAGCAAATTGCCTGACACTTTGATTTTGGACTTCCACCCTCCATAACTAGAGCCAATAAATTTGCTGAAGTCACTCACTTGTGGTATTTTATTATAGCAACCTAAATACAATAGGACATTTATTTACTTGCTCGTTTCTTTTCTTATGATCTGTCTGACACACCGGAATGTAAGTGCAATACCTCATCTGTCTTGTTTTGTGATAGAGTGAGCCGCACATCATTGGAGCTCTGTAAATAAGTGTTGTATCAGAGTCTGTAAATCAACAAAAACTCCACCCCTGCTGCATTCAAGCCTGTGCCTCTGGACAACTTAATTGAGCTCCAAGCCTCCCAAATGTGGTGACACCATGTGGCTGTGTTGATCAAAAAATGAGAAAACATAGGTAAAGGTCTTAACTCTCTCAATGGTACACACAAAACTCTGAAGAAATAGTATCCTGAATGATTACAGTGATGATGATCATCGCCATCATCACCATGGTCCTGCATTTAAATGTAGAGACACTATCTGAAAAGCAGGTCGAGAATTTTCCAGAAAAAAGAAAAACTTTGTAGAAATGGTTTCTGTTCAGTTTGGATTCAAATAATAGAAGTCAAGCAACTCATTTTTAATTCAATTTTATTATTTTGTGCCACAGCCCAAGGATTGATCATTTGTTACAGGAACTAATTTATACTAACTGTTCCTAATGGCAATCATTTATAATCATTTCTCACAGTTCTGGGAATTGACTGAGATCAGCTAAGTGGCTGCTGCTCCTAGATATCCCCTGGCTTCAGTTAGATGGCAGCCGGGGCAAGCAAGAGTCATCTAAAGAGTTCTCTCTACATGTCTTGTGGCAAATGTTGGCTAGTGGTCGAGGCTGCAGCTGGGGTTACTAGAGGGGGCACCTACCCGTGGCTTCTGTATGGTCCCGCCCCCTTCACAGCCTGGCACCTACTATGCCAAGATTGAGCACTGCAAGACATAAAACCAAGTAAAAGGTCTATAGCTTTTCCTAACTTCATCTCAAAATCACAAGGCATTTCTTCTGCCATATTTTGTTTGTTAGAAGCCAGCCCACATCCAAGGAGAAGGGGAGTTATTCTCTACCCCTGACAGGAAGAGTGTCGAAGAATTTGTGGATATGTTTTAAAGTCACCATCACAGTCAACTTGAGAAAAAAACTGATGTTTCAATTAGAAGATTTTTAAATTGTTAGCAATAATCATACTATAGCAATATATGCACACCCATGTTTATAGCAGCACAATTTGTAATATCTAAACCTTGGAAACAACTTAGATGTCCATCAATGGATGAATGGATAAAGAAAATGTGGTTTT
>RJWM01013350.1:11358-53786 GCA_004363535.1 Dasyprocta punctata
AAAAAGAAAATGTGGTTTTTATTTACAATGGAGTACTACTCTGCCATAAAGAAGGACGAAGTTGAGATATTTTTAGGTAAATGGATGCACCTTGAGGCCATACTTGTAAGTGAAGTAAATTGGACACAGATTCTTTTTCATTTTAAAGAGTATATATCAGAATTAAACCAATCAAAACAAACCAGTGTAAGAGATACAGGACTTCAAAACATTATGAAATCAACAGTAGTTACCATAATGCCTTTTGATGTATTCAAATTAGCTGTAGATAACTTCAGACATAGTAAAAATCAAACAGAACAGAACAGAAACAATAAAAACAAAACAATGAATGTGATAAAGGAATTTGAAACAAGCCAATAGTAAATTCAAAATTGCTACAATAACATACCTTGCTATCCTTGAATTAACTTCTCCTGCCATGGGATTTAACATAATCAAACAAAACACAAGAGAATAAAACCCAACCCAACAAAACAATGGAAATGATATAGGACCTCAAAACAAGATCATAGGGAATCAACAATGGCTGCAACCCTCAGAAGGAGACCACCCCAGATGACACACTGCATAGCAATGTCCTCTGAACCTATGATCAGACCACTGGCCCTAGACCTGCAATGTTAGTGAAACACCAAAGCACCACAGGCATCCAATTGCATTTCTCCTCAATAGCTAACATCACAGCCTGTGCTTCTCTGCATAAGCTGTCGCTTACCTGGTGGTGGGAGAATGGGGGGATGGTACTTCATGTTTGGCAGCCCACACACCAGAAGTTGTTCCCAGTCGGACCATGGCTGGCACATGATGCTGGTTCCCAGACTGGGCTTGCTTGCTGCTGCGGCCATTGTTCTCTCTAACCCCCCAGACACAGATGTTTAAATATCACATTGCTTCTCTTGTGTGAGAAACTGAAAGGGTAAACAAGGCCCAAAATGGATAATAGATAATGTGATGTAGGAAGAAAATGTTCAAATGAGAAGGGGAACAGGGAGATGGGAGGGCAGAGGGAAGGAGGGAAAATTTTTTAATAATAAATATAATCAGCAAATGGCACAAAACATTTATGCCAGCTTATCAGTTCAGTCTGTTTCCTGATACACATAGCACAGTGATTAAGTTGCAAACCTGGATTGATACTGAGCCAGAAGCCAGGCTGACTCTGTGGCCAATTAGCCTTGTGACTCCAGAGAGGTTCTTAACCTCTCTGAGCTTTCTTCTCTGCAGAGTGGATGTGATAAAAGCATAACACACGAAGAATGCTGGCACAGAGGAGTGTTCAGTACACAGTGGTGCTTACTACAGGCCTCAGAGCCTCCCCTTAGGTTTTCACCGTTTCAGGTGCTCCCACCTGATAGGAGGCATGTGTGTGTCAATAGACTGCGTGAGCACAGTGGGCACCTGCTCCTCACCTGACCGCCTGTGGGGCCTTCGCTCTCCTTGCAGTGCACCCGCAGGCTGCATTCTTGGTGGCTGGGGTGGGTGGGCACGGCAGTGGCCCATCCTGGCAGCTGGCGTGTGGCCAGAGACTCAGGTCTGCCAGTGTGGGCGCAGACACTCTCTCCACAGAAAAGCTGCTTGAAGGCACAGATGAGGGGAAGGGAAGATTAAAAATAAAGAGTGGTCGTGTTCAGTTTTGAAATTGAAAGACTGCCATGGACTTAAAGGCCCCTTCGTTCTTTCGCTTTGAGAGGGGCAGGGTGCCAAAGTGGGGAGAAAGTTGGGGACGGTTGTGCAGCTTTCTCCCCCCAGAATTCTAATGCAAAGGAGTACCCATCTGTACCTCAGAGATCACAGCTGTGGTCTCACGTGAAACATCCATGCCCCTGTTGCTCAGCAGGTTTTGTGAAGTAGCTGCCCTCGTGTTTATTTTGTTCATTTGTTGCCTGTAGCGATTTTGAATTTGGAAGTTTGAATTGGACATTTGTTCTCCACCTATCCCCAACACTCTGCGTCCAACTTGCATTTATCAGTTACATCAAATATATCCTTGGCTCCAACAGACTTTCAAGTTTGGTCTGGATCCTCCTTGCTTTGTGCTTTTCACAGCATGCCAAGAGAAACTTACATGAATGGAGCCCACATGGTGTAAGCATTGATCAGCCCTCATCTCAGATACTAGTCTGGACCTGGACAAGGAAGATATCTTTACTCCATGGAGAGAGCAACAGAGGGGTATGGGCACTAAGTGATTACCCAAAATGACGTGGTTTGGAAAAAATGGCAGAGTTGTGTTTTGAATCCAGGTACTACTGGTTTCACATACATAAATTTCACATGACAGAAAATGCACTTCAAATTGGTTCAATTCATGGAGAAAAAAGAAAAATGACAGTCAATTGATTCAAATAGCTGAAAAGTCCATACACATTTGAATCCATCTTTCAGCTCTGGTTTCATCTGTGTTGCAATATTTTCAGGCCAGATCTACCCTGGTGCTGGCAAATAGCTTCCAGTATCTCCCAGTCAATAACCTAACCACTTACCTTCCCCAGTCAAAGGGAGAATGTTCCATTTTGACTTTAGTTTAGTATATGGTGAGAGACATGGGTCTAATTTTAGGCTTTAGAATGTAGAGAACCAGTTTTTCCAGCACTATTTATTAAAGAGGCTATCTTTCTTCCAGGGAACATGTTTGGCCCCTTTGTCAAAGATAATTAGGTTGAGAGTGTTTGTAGTTGTGTCTGCATCTCTAATCTGTTCCACTGGTCCTCAGTTCTAAACAAGGTCTAAAATGTAAAATAGATATCGTGAAATGGGAGGAAAGTGCTCCAAAGGGAAAAGGAACTAGGATGGGTGACATGGGAAAGGACAGTAGGGAAAAGGGAAAAAATGCAAGTCAGTTATACGTTGAGTGTCTCTTAGTTCATTAAAAAGGAAAGTTTGTGCTAATATTGACTACAGAAAATTTTATGCCTATATCTTGTACCCTGAGCAACTACTTTAAAGATAACAAAAATGTAATGTATTAACTATTGTTATTGTCCTATTATTTTGTCATGAAATTTTGTTTTACCTTTTTTCTAAAAAAAGAATTATAGCAACTATACATAAAAAATACACCATGTATTTGGACTCACCAGTGTCCAGAATAGTGAGGCAAAATAAACTTCTATATCTCATAAATTACCTGGTTTCAGATAGTTCAGAAAATGGACCACACTATTTTTTTATAAGCTGCAGAGATCTTGAGTACCTTTCACTAGGATGGAATTGGTGAATACATCAGGGACTAGAAGGAGCTCTCCCTAAAATGTTAGCACCCAGAGACAGTTGATTTTTGCTGTTATTTTGGAAGACATCTGCTATTTTAGAAGACATCCAGAATCAATTCCTCTTTCTTACTTTAATCACATTGTTATCTTTTGGAAAATCACCCATGCCCAGAGTGACTCAAAGTGATTATTTCTCACTTCTACCCAATTCCAGAAGTGAGCATGTGATCCAATCTTGGCAAATCTGATATTTATCTCGTTGGCTAAGATAATTAAGTTAGAGATGGATATTCAAGTTGAAGCAGTAAAATTTAATGCCAGGTATTTTTTGAAACTATTGGAAACAAAAATAAGTTGTCCTTCAACTAGTATTGTGAAACCCTGGGGAGAGAGGTTTGAGCTTCTGGGGACCACCAAGAAAAAGAAGCCAGGAAAAAAATTAGGGGGAGGTGGAGAAGGACAACTTTCTGACATTGTACAAATATCTGGATTCACAATTACATGAAGCCAGACAACCCAAGGTCCTTTTAGATATTTAAACAAATAAGTGATATTTTTCTCTTCATTGCCCCAATTTGAGATGGGATTTGTTACTTACAACTCTAAAGAAATCCCACATTCAAATTTAATATCAAGGTAGGTGCTAGGTTTCACCAGGGACAAGACAAAATGGTACACCTTACATTTGTCCAGGAATGGAGGACAGCACCTCTCCTCTTATTTCAGGGTGCTGGGACTTCTGAGCTGTCAGAACCCTGGTCCTAGGAGGCTCTACCCTAGACTCTGACCTTCTAGACACTGCCTGATCATGTGAACTTATCCATGGACACTCTCTAGAAGTTTATTCAATGTCTGAGCAGCAATTAAACCTCAGTCACATTTTTTCCAACCTCCTTAGCAGAAGCCATTCTGGAAAGAAACATGCTCCAAAACATTTTAATATGAGACTTAGTTAAGCACACAGCTTTAGGTTCTGATAGACCTGGCTTTAAACTTTGACTTGGCCACTTTCCATCTGTGTCACATTACTTGACACATCTAAGACTCATCTTTCTCATCTGTAAAATGGGTTTGATGGTAACATCCACTGCCTGTGTAGCTAAAATGTGTCTAACACTGCTGTCTAAAGATAATTCAGTAAAAGCTGGCTGCTGTCATCATTGTGCAACACACAGTGTTTCTCTCAACATGTTCAGGTTTGTCTGTAATTTAACTCCTAACACCCTTTGCTGTGCTCTCTCACACCTGGCTGTAACCTCAGACAATTGGAGTTATTTATGAACAAAATGTAGCAATTAATTGTGTAGACTCAGAAACCAGAATGCTTGGATTCAAACCCTGCTGCATTAGCGGTTATGTGGACTGGGGCAGGTGCTGTACCTCGCTGAGCTATTTCCACATGAAGAGGGAATGACAGGAATAGTGTAGACTTTATAGGAGCTAACTACTCATAGTGTTTGCAGCAGCAATGACACATCGATGAGCTGTTATCTGAGGGTTTCACATTGTGACAGGTCAACCACGTCCATGTCCATCGACCAAATTATCAACCTCCGGGGGACACGACTCATTCTGAGTGTGTGGCGCATCTTTGCTGAGTTATGATAACATGGTACTGTCTTGGTCCTGCTAATTCCGGCGTCACTCAGCATTGGAATATACATTTTGGTGACAGCTTTAGCCATACCAACATTTTTATGTCTTTTGAAAATTGATTAATAATGAATATTTTTTAAAAAGGATCTTGTATTCAAAGTTGGACTTCATGGGGAGGCTGAGGTAGGTGGAGCGTTGTGGGTTCGAGGCCGGCTTGGGCTACAACGTGAGCGCAAGGCCGGCCTGAGCTACATAGTGCGACCCTGCCTCAAAAAACCAGGGGCGGGAGTTTGGCTCAGTGCCTTAAGTGCCTGCCCTGGCAGGCGTGAGGTTGTGAGTTCAATCCCCAGTGCCGCAAAAAAAAACAAAAACAAAAAAACAAAACAAAACAAAAAAATAAACAAAGTTGGACTTCACTATCTGTTGATTAATCTTCAGCGAGTCACTTAACTTCTCTGAGCTTCATTTTCCTTTGTAGCAAAGTGGCAAAAGTAACAGTACTTACCTCAGAGGTTATTGTGATGATTAACTGAGTTATTATGGCAATGCCTTAAGAATAGGATTTGTAAGTGCTAAATTCTTATATTGTAAAGGGTAATGCCAAGTTAATATACCCCCAAAATGGAATGTCTTCCCAAATCCTTAGAATTTCCTTAAAATAGCTGAAAATATATGTCCATAGATCTCATAGACTAGAAATTTCAAACATGTAACCTATTCAATAGATATTTTAATTGGCATATTTTACTTTCATAATTTAGAATTCAGGAAATAAAATAAGTGGCCTATATTTTGAAATCAGGACATTTTGCATGGGGCTTCTCAACTTCTTTTAAAGAATGGGAAAAGATGGTATTGCTGGGTTACATTCTTTGGGAGCTGTCATGCAGAGGGAACAAAACTACACCTTAAACAAGACAGACGGTGCCCAGGACAAGCACTTGTAGGTCACCACCCTCTCATTTCTCACTCCTGGAATGGTTTATACATTTGCCTTCCCAGCCTGGCTTGTCAGGAAAACTAATAGCTAACAGTATACAAAACACACTTTGTTTCAGGTGCTGTCTCAGTCTCCACAACAATCACAAAGAAGTATTTTTATGATCCTATTTTAAAGATGCAAAGACAGGAAAGAGTCAAGTAACTTCCCAAGGTAATGCAACCACATGTAGCAAAGCTGGGATTTGAACACTCAGTTCCCCAAGTCTGAGCTGTCACACTTCATTATACTCCAGAGCAATCTCTTTATTCCTTCATAGGTAGTTTTCTGCAGTTGTATGAATGAAATGGGAGCATGTTCCAGAAGACCCCATCTTTAGTTCTCATTGTCAAATTGGTCAAGAAGGCTTAGTTGTGGATAATACTTAGGAAATTAGCTTCTTAATTTGTCCATTACCCTCAGCCTCCCCAGACTCCTTTCTAAGGCACAGAAGTAGTCCTACAGAAAGGAATTCCTGCTGGGAGCCACTGGTATTGAAGAGAGAGTCTGTTCCCTCTCTGCATTCTCCGCAGTTCAGCCCCTGAGTTGCAGGATGTGGAGGATGGAGCCCATGTGCAGAAGCTGACATATTCCACTCTGCCCTGGTAACCACAGTGCATCACTTCCTGTCTGACTGTAAGCTAACAATTGCATTCGCCTTTCAATTACACTGAGAATCAAATCAAGGTGATACATACATTGAAGATGTTATACACTATATATATGCATACATATGTACATACATGTATATGTGCATATATATGTTCATATGCATATCATATATCTCCTGTGTCTCTTCTTGATGAACATACAAATATCACAATGACCAGGAAATTCCAGTAAGTCCTCATTCTCCAAGCCTTTACTCTTTCCTGATTAAAAAACTCCTCCATTTTCTACACAGCTCTTCTAGCAAGATTTTGCTAAGCTTTCCTTCTCAAAGTCTGTATAATAGAAACAAGACGTCTTATTTTCTTTTTCTAGTTATAAAATTATATGATAATATTTGAAGATGTTTCAAAATACAATTCACCCCCTATTCCAAACCCTGGAGAATTACTGATCTATGAGTGATTTTCATACAGTTTGAAAAGAATGTCTCTACCCAAATGGTTAGGTTTTGAGATGATGCCTGACGACTGCTATCTAATGCTTAACAGTTGGAAAGAAATCCACAAAACACAGAAGAGGAACAGATGGTCTGTGAGTTTCGTCCATTCTCTGTAGCTTTCCATCACTCCCTGCAGCATCACACAAAAAGGAGTTTGCACCAACCCCAAGTGGGTGTATTGCGAGGGGGAGGCAAGCTGTCCCCGGGCCTGAGCCGTACGATGCAACAGCTGTCTTCAGGGCCCCACTGGAGGGCTGCACTCACAGAAATGAGGTCCTTGCTTTTTACTCCAGCTGCTGGGAACAGCCCCAGTGAGGAAGGGGTTTAGAGGCACCGGAGTCCGCCGGCTGTCAGAGTGGCCTTGTTTATTCTACTTTTGTTTCCTGGAGCAAGTGGGAGGGAGTTCTACACCTAACAGCAGTTTCCTTGTGGCACCACTGTCTAGAGGGGCTTGCTTTTGGGATTCTAGATTGGTCTGTTTAACAGCAGTTGTGTTAGTCTCTAGGCAATGATCTGACACTCCCAGGGCTGCTATAACAACTTGCCACAAACTAGGCAGCTTTAAAGAGAAGAAATATATTCTCTCATGGTTCTGGAAGCCCAATGTCTAAAACCAAGGTGTGAGTAGATCTATGCTCTTTGGAGTCCCCAGGGGGAGAATCCTTCCTGGTTTCTTCCAGATTTCTGGCAGCTGTCACACTCCTTCGTACACAGCTGTGACTATCTCTGCTTCATCTTGCTGTCATCTCTGTGTCTTTGTTATTTCTCTTGGCCTCTCCCTTGTAAGAATACCATGACGGTATTTAGGGTCTATTTTGATTATCTGAGGTAGTTCCATTGTCTCACTTCTGCAAGGACACTTGTCTCAATGAAGGTAATGGTTATAAATTCCAGAGTTGGGCCATGGTTTGTATGAGTGCCCCCCAAAAACCATGTATTAAACCTTTGGTCCCCAGGGTTATGCTTTTGGAAAATGGTGGATTCCTTAGGAGGTGAGGGCTGCTCAGGGGCCTTTCAGTCACTAGGGAACATGACTTTTAGGAAGGTTGTAGGATGCTGGCCACTTCTTGTCCTTTCTTTTTCTTCCTACTCAAGACGTGAGAAGTTTTGATCTGCATGTGCTCTCTGCCATTGTTGTCCAACACCCCAAAAAGAAGTTCAAAGCAATGGGGATCCCTTGATCAGGGATTAGAACTTTCAAAGCAGTGAGCTAAATAAACCTTTTATGTTTAAAGTTAATTATTTCAGATGCTTTGTTGTAGTGATGGAAAGCTGGTTAGTATAGTATCTTTGAATAGCCACGATACAACCCACTCTGCTAGGTTTTCCTCACCACTGCAGAAACCCTAATCTTACCCTGCTTTTCTTTCCTCCTAGTCCTAGCCTTTTTCCTTTAGCAAAGTCACACACACCCTGATAGCTCTCCAGAAAGACTGAGGTTGGGATGGCTGGAGGAGCATTTGATTGCAGTCAGTAGAGTGAGTTTAACAGGATTCATTGGAATTAGTCCCCTTCCTTCTCAGACATTTTTCTCCTCTATACAAGGATGGAGTGGTCAAAGTTAACCATTTCTGTCTCAACCCTGCACTATGGCAATGGTTTCCATTGACCTTCCTGATCTTCCTCTTACCACTACAAATCATGTCCTCAATCTAAATCAGGCCATGGCAATCCTTTGCTTCCAGTATCTGCAAAAGAGAGACATAGATAGAATAAAGGTCTTCCTAATATGTCCATCTCTAAACTCCAAAAACCTGTGAATATGTTATCTTACATGGAAAAAGGGATTTTGCAGATGTGTTAAAGATCTGAGATGGGAGACTATCTTTGACTATCTGGGTGGGCCCAATATGATCAAATGCATGCAGGAGCATCACTGACAGAAAAGGAGCTGTGATAAAACATAACCAGAGGTTATAGTGATGTTCTTTGAAGATGAAAGGGGATTATGAGCCAAGGAAAGCAGGCAGCCTCAAGAAGGTGGACAAGGAAGCAGAGTCCCCTCAAGAACCTAAGAAAGGAAGCATCTCTGTGGATGCGTTGGCTTTAGTTCAGAGAATAATTTTGGATCTCCTACTTTCAGAACACTAAGATAATCAATTTGTATTCTCTTGAGTTACACAGTTTGTGATGACTTGTTATGGTAACAAGACACTAATACAATCCCTAAGGAATTCTCACAGAATTTAACAAAATTTTCATTATGGTCCACATGTGTCTACATGATCAGGTCCCACCACTGTCTCTGGCCCACACCTCCCACTACTTTGCTAGTGCTCACCATTCTTCAGCCAAATGGAGCCCCTTTCTGTTCTTTGATAGGTGTACCGGTCAGCTTTCCTATTGCAGGACACAAAATCTGACATTCACAACTTAGGAGATGTTTAATTTGGCTTAGGGTTTATTTATTTTTTTTTTTTATTTTGCGGGGTAGATGATTCAGTTCACAGTCTGCTGGCTCCAAGGCAGGAACATCACAGTGGAAGAGCATGGTAGAGCAAAGCTACTTAGTTCATGGTCAAGGGAAGCAGAGCAGGTGAAACAGTCCCAAAGAGGAACAGGCAGGGACTATATATAGCACCCAAGACCATACTCCCATGACTCACCCAGACATACCCAGAAGTGTATTTTCACAATCTGCTAGAGATTTCTTAAACTAATGAGTTGAGGTATCAGAATTAATGATCACATCATGTTAAGCATAAAATAGTGTGGTAGATTAATGGTCAACTTTAACACCCAGCTGAACTGAATCAGTGTGGTTCTGGATGTGGAAGGCCCACCTGAGAACTGTTGCCAACAGCATAAAAAGAGAATTGGCAGGGAAGATGGTGTGCTGTTGATTCTCCTGGACAACCTTGTCATGCTGGTTTTCCTCGTATGAACTCAGCTGTTCTTATCATCAGAGGAGCTTGGGTCTTCGCTGTCAGTGAGGATGGCTGAAGTTCTCTTTGGAGGAGCTCTGGTCCTTACCTTGTGCATGACTTTCTGCCTCCAGTGAAGATCCGTCAGTCTGAGAGCTCAGATCCTTCACCCCCAGTACAGACTTTCTAACTTCCATCACTGACCTTTCCAGTGCAGATCCTTGGTACAGACTAGCATGAGTCATTTTTATGGGCTGTAGGCCTCCAGCTGGACACCTGGAGGACACTGCCATGGGCTATAAGTCTTCAGATGGACTCATGCAGGACACTGTCACAGAATTCAGGCCCTCACCTAGATTCCTTGGGTCTCTAGTGTGTGGACAGATCTCTTGAACTCTTTTGCATTTGACTTTTTGGGTGAATATTATAAAATAACCCAATAAATTATGTGGCCCGTATTAAATTTTTTCCCTTGCAAACCTTGAATACAATAGGTACTGTCCTTGTAGTTCCCTTGGTCTGGAAAACTTTGCTGTAACTCCTTACCATGAGCTTAAACTACCACTCTGTCCAGGGGATTCTTCCTTGACTGTTTGGTTTAAAGAACCATTGACTCAATTGTTCCCATCCCTTCTCATGTCAGCCCATTACTTTTTGTTTGCATCATTCCATAGATTGCTACCTGTCATCGTCTTATTCACTATATTTGATATGTATCCCTTCTAGAACATCAGCTGCATAAGAAAAGGGCCCATGCTTTTTCCCCATATGGAACCATCATTGGTCCTAAGGGAAGAGTTGTTGCATGAATGAGTGAACAAAATATACCTTTCATGTCTAATGATTTCCTGCTGTGGTCATGGGCTGCCTGACCGAGTTCCAGCTCCTATAGTACAGTAACAATGAGAAAATCACCCTGAAGCCCAATTTGAGCCTGAGAACATAAGAGGATAAGATTTGAAAGTGTTTTCTCCTTGTTCTTCCCTTCAATCAAAATTTCCTTTACCTTAACATCATTTTCAACTATTTCTCTTTGTCCACCCATTTCCTCTGGGCTGTGTGCACTTACAATTAAAATAATTTCCTGAGTGTGATCAAATATCCTCAGGAATTCCTCAGCTAAAGTTCCCTTTTGGCTTTCTGCTGCTTCACTAAAGAAGTCGGTGCTGCTCATGTTTTGGAGGTTCATGGCACTCCTCTGTCTTAAGACCAATGGTCCTTAAGTTGTGTAGTTTTAATGAAACACCAATTTGTGTTTTATGCATGATAGGCCCAAATCTTTTGACCCCAAACCTCTTTCTCATTTGGGATGTGTCTGTCTGCACATTTGCATAAACTTGGAAACTCTCAGAGAGGGGATGATGATAGTTTTCCCTTCCCACTTCCACTTTCCCTCTAGGAGGAAGGTTGAACTGTCTGGTCTAGATTGAGCACATCCATTGGATGAAGTGCTAAGATGCCTCTCTCCCCTACTCCAGGCCATATTCTGTTCTAGGCATGGCTCCCAATCATCACTACTGTGCCTATTTATGCTCTCAGGTAATTCCTGCCCTTGGAGTATGGAACGGACCCAGTAAGTTTGCTTGTAAGGAATAACATAGCATAAATGACATAATGTCACCTTTGTATTGTTTCGGAAGACTTGAACTTCTGTTTTACTGGTATTCACATTTATATTGTTTTCTTAGCTTGTATATTTCAATTATGCAAGCTTTGGTATGATTCAAATGTTTATATGTTGGAAATTTAGTCCCTAAATTCATGAGCTAATGGTATTTGGAGGAGGGACCTTTGAGAAATAACTAGAATGAGATGAGGTCATGAAAGTACAGCCCTAATGAAAGCATTGGTGGCTTTATAAGATGAGAGATACCCAAGCCAGCATGCTTACCCTGCCTCACCATGTGATGCCTTTCACCATGTTATGTAGCAACAACACCCTCTCCAGATACTTAGAACACTGGTAGCATCCTCTCAGATGTTCCAATGTCCAGCCCTATATAGTAAATAAACCTCAGTCCTTCATAAATTATCCAGCCTTGGGTACTTTGTTTTAGTAATGGAAAACAGACAAAGACACTGCACTTACATAAAGGCCTATAGGGCAAAGGACATGGCAGGCTCCTGCTAAGTGTCAGTAAAGAACTGAGGCCCTCAATTCAATAGCTTCCATAGAACTAAAACATGGCAATAATCATGTAAATGACTATAAAGTGAATTCTTCCCAAGTTAAACCTTCAGATGAGACCACAGTCCCAGCCAACACCTTGACTGTTGCTTACAAGAAACTTAAACAGAAGACCCTGCTAAGGTCTTCCCAGATTCTGGACACATTAAAACTGAAAAATAAAATGTGTGTTGGTCTTAACTGCCAAGTTTTAGGGTAATATGTTAACAGCCATGTATAACTAAGGAAAGCCATGCGGTTTCTGGGATTTCTCTATGGAACCTGATCCACTCTAAGGTTAGGATTCTATATTAGGATAAGTAGCCAACTCATAAACCTTTCCTTTGCCAGTCACTGCCCTTTACTCATTTATTCCCCTCTTATACCTTGTAGGGAGGAGTGACTGGTTGTAAACAGAACTGAATGCCATTTCATCTCTTATCCAAATATCATTTTAATCTCACTCTCACTTATGGCCTAATTTGAGCAGGCCCTGTGTCAAGGAGGCTAGTACTAATGAGGCAAAATTCTGCAGTAGGATGCCATGTGGCTCACTCTATGGGCAAAACATTTAGAACTCAATCTTTGTTGTTTTTAAAAATAAGAATTCACTTCTGGAACCAGTATTGCTTTCTAGGAAGTGATGAGCAGCAGAATTCCATGAGGGTCAAAACAGTGTCTGGTATCAAAGCAAGAAAAGATACAGTATCTCAGATATTTGGCTTTCAGACTTTTAGAGTCATATATTGATAAGTGGTATTGAACTGATTTCCCTGACTTGATTCCCATTTATCTTTCTTTGCATTGTTTCCTGATTTCACCAGTATCTCAGCTTGCAGGTGAGGTTAGAAAACAAGAAATAAATTCAGAATATTTAAGCAGTATGTCATCACAGGTGTGAAGATCCTAGACAATCAGTCTCAGATTAGTTCTGGTTATCCAGTTGACAAGCCTAAAATCTGGTATTGTGTCTTTGTCTGTTGAGACTGAAGAGTCTGACCACAGGAAAGCCCAGGATATTTCTAGCAATTGCTTTCCCATCTGTCTACTTCTTTCATGCTTTCTATATTCATCAGTGATTCCACTGACAGACTGTGTGGTACACACAAAACTGGTCACTGATTTTCCCATCCCTGTGTCTGTTCACTTTTGCAATATCTTCTACCCAGAGGTGGAGTCTACTTCTCCATTCCCTGAATTTGGCATATGTGAAAGAAGCAAGCACAATATAAATGAAGGCTTGAAAACCCTGTACACTCAGCTTCTCTCCTCTTTGGAGTCACTAAAACCACTGTATGAAGGAGCCCATCCTACCTTTCTGAAACATCAGAGAGTATGTGGGACAAAAACCAGAATCCCACTAAGCTTGCCCTAGACCAGTGGTGGCAAACCTATGACACACGTGCCATAGCACTGAAAGCTCTAAGAGGTTCACTATCACCGCTCTAAACCAATCATTCTGTCAAAGACGATACATGTGTATGAAGCCATCCTAGAGCTGACTTTCTCGCTGCTTGAATACACATAGGAAAGTCCATTAGAGGTAAGCTGGGGTGACCAGACCAAAAAATTATCACTGTGCACCAAATATGTGGTTGGTTTAAAAATACCCTAAAGTTTTGAGGTGGTTTGTTACTCTGTTAGGTAACTGTTGCAGATTTATACCACGTGCATGTTTTGGTCAATTCATCTTGGTATGTTTCTAGTCCTGGAAAGTTAAAGTCTGTAACTTCCTAGAAAGTGAAATGCGGGCCCTTGCCTTTGGCAGTGAGTTTGGCTATGAGTAAATGGAAACCTCCATGAACCAATGCAATGTCAGGTGAGTTGGTCCCTTAACTACTTCTCAGACTGATTCATTCTACACATCACTAGCCTCAGAGTACTTTAGGAGTACCTCAAAATTCCCATCTATAATATGGAACCCACCATTGTGGTTTGCTTTCTAAGTTTATATCCACTTTGTCCCAAGAGCAGATTCCAGTTAGAATGGAAAAGAACACCAACAATGTGCAATGTCACTTCTGAGATTAAGTTATAAAATGACTGTGACTTCCAAATTGAGCACTGTCACTCAAATCTTTTGCCCTAGAGGAAGCCAGCTACCATGTCCAGATGCCACGATATAGAGAGGCTTGTGTAGCAAGGAACTGAAGTTGCCAACATTATGTGAAGAAGCTTGGAAGTGAATTCCAGAACCCCCATCTGACTGCATAATGTCATGATAACATCAGTCAACAGCCTGTGACTTCATGAGAGACCATAAGCCAGCTAACTCATGTTTAGATTTCTGATACACAGATATTGATAAATGATAACTACTAATTGTTTTAAAGTTTTGGGGTAGTTTGCTACACACAGATAGACAACTAATGCAATTTAGCCTCACCCAATCAAAGCAACTCACCTGCCACTCTTCTCTACCCAGATACAATGATAAGTTCAGGAATGTACACAGGACCTGGCTGAGCCAATCACAGTACACTGCAGGACTTTTATGGGAGCTCCCATTCGTTCTCAAGGATGATGAGGCTGGGACTTCTGCAGCCACTCTGTCCTCATTAGAGGAAAGTATTTGATTATCTTGTTGCTCTCTACAACCTAGCACTCAGGACTATGTCTGGATCAAAGTAAGTGCTCAATATTTATTAAATGAAAGAACTGTATCTAGCAGATGGAAAAGGCAAGAGAAACTACCATGGAACGGTAAACTTTTCACTAATACCATCTTAAATGCAACATGTCATCAAACATCTATGGAAACCTATGTACTTTTGTTTTCTAAATATGATGTATAGAATGTACAGTTTTCCCTTTAAGCTAGTTTCTACCAATTTTAACTGGTAGAGTTTCTAAAATTCACCAAAGATGAGCTTACTAGGAAGGATCAATGGATTCACCATATCTGTCCAATTGCTGCATATACTGGGAATGCTCCAAGAAAGGAGATGAATAAACTCTGTAGAGAGTCATACCATACTGAGTGTGACAGTTTGCTCTTTTCTGCTACCCACTAGCCTTAGCAGCTACAAAGGCATGTGTTACAGACTGGATTACTACATCTTTTGAAAAGAAAATAGAAGCATGACTTCATTCAGAGAAAGTATCAGGCTGACACCTAGTGATTCAGTAATACACCACTCCGCTCCCAGAGAGGGGGACTCTTTCTCCTGCCAACAACACGTAGAGATAATCTCCTTTGTTTCTCCATGTTTTCTTGGGCCTCTTTGGTCAAGTACAGCTACTGAGAAAAAGGTATATATATTTTTCTTTTGCAGATGCTAAACTAAATTAGGGCAAAATATTTAAAAGGTAAGTATATGAGTTTTATACGTGGTAACCTCCTCAAAGACCACAATAAAGTGTTCTCTCTGTACTGACATCCACCCGCTTGGTGACTGGGATGAAACTTTTGTCATGTGTCATGTGCTTAATAATAAGCATGAACCATGTCTGAGTGGCTGTGCAGAAATGCTGACTATAGGCACAAGAAAATACTAAGGTTGTCACATCTGTGATTCACAAATGGCAGCAGTTTCAACTTCAAATAGCTAAAGCCGTTAGGGAAGTGGATAGAAGGTATAACACAATAGGGGGTAGTGGAGACCAGTGAGATGAGAACGCACAGTGCTTTTACAAGGACAGCCATTTCTCAGTTCTACTGAATTATTTCCGCATGAAAATATATGTCCAGTGCTTCCAGTCTTCTGATATTTTTCCCCAAGAAAATTTGAAAGTCCAGAGGCTCATATAAATTACTCCAATTTTAAAGTGTTGACTGTGATTTCAATTAAATAAAATTCTGTATGAATGAAATGAAGCTTATCTACTGGCAACATCAGTCTATGGATCTTCAATCTGTAATGTCTGAACCAGAGCCCTTTTAAATATAGCCATGTAAACAAGAGAGTTTGCATATATTAATTCAGTTTAATCATATCAATTCTTAAACAAAAATTTTTCCTCCAAGAGACAATAGTTCACAGTAACTGCAAAGCTTACTCACAACTTTTAAAAATACCAGTCATGCTTAGCATTCAAAGAAGATATTAGAGAATAACTGTAAAAACTTTTACCAGGAACATCAGCTTCTGACTTTAAAAATTACAAATACTGAAGCATTTTGGTATCAGACACAGTATTTTTGACATTGTCTGTTATTTGATGAATTTCTGGAAGTTTGGGAAATTTTACCTCTATAGTGAGATAATGCGCTTATCCTAAACTAAACATTTTCAAATGTAGAAAACGAACTAGCAAGCTACACATACAAAGAAAAGCCCTCTAAGACAAGCTCTCCACAAGTGGAATGCCAGCATATGCACCATGAACCCTGGAAGACTAGAATTGATACATACACTAGGCCTGAGGTCTCCAACCCCAGGATCAAAATGGAATTTGCATTCACCTACACATTAATGACAAACTCTGGGTTAGTATAAGAGAAGCCAGCAAATTCATTTTGGTCCAAGTTCATGATGAAGAGTTTATCAGTGGGAGTCAGTTCCACAGGCTGTCTGGTGAACTCTTTGTCGAAGTTGGAGGTGTCTCGCTTGTCTCTCTGCCAAATGGAAAGCAAACACATTAACACAGCATAAGAAGAAGGAAATATGACCAAGACATGCCAGTAATTGGAAGGCTAGTGACATCTCATTAGCAGAGTCAGAAAGAGCTCTGTGCTGACAATTTTTAGCAGCTGCATTGCACATAGGAGCTTCATTTCACATTGTACATTGCTTTCAGGATAGAAAACTTGGTGAATATTTTCTAAGAAAGAATATAAATTATTTAATTTCTTTAAGGATTGCCATAAAGTGGTGTGTGGCTGTTTATGTGTGTCAGTGTGTTTTCTTTGACTTTGAGATTAAATAGGCAACTACTTCTTACCATGCATGATGTTATAGAATTAGTTATTAGCTAGAATGTCCTAGAGAAAAATCCACTCAGTAGTGCCCCCTGTGGCTAGGAGGCCTCCTTTGGAAAGGAGAAATGTTGCACAGCTACTCTGCTTCCAGAACGTAGAATAGCCATGTGGGGGAACCAAATCACTGGTTGATAAAAGAAGCTAACCACTGCCCACCCCACACTCATTGGTACAATCAAGGTTTTGAAGGGGTGCTCAAAAATCCACCCACAGACTACAATTTGGATCTTCATCACCTAAAGGTTCTCTTCAAAGATGTTGATAGCATGTATCTAGTCAACACACTGTACGAAACAAAACCCAAAGCTTAAAGGAAGATCTGGAAGGGAAGCCCTAAAAAACAGAACAACTCAATTCTCCTGGCTACTCTGGCATCTCTTTCTTTTTCTTTGTAAAGTGCATGTGGGAGAAATTAACAATCCCAGTTTATTAACTATAATTTGAGGCAAGTTTTACCTGGGATCATCAGAGTGTGGGCCAATAGGTCTTCCATAAGATGCTCTGACATCTCCAGGTTTCCTGCCATCCTATCACTTCTTCCCATCGTCACCTCACCCATACGGAGGGCAGTTAGAGCTGGAGTCCTCATTCCCCCTTTGTTTGACATATAAGAAAACTGAGAGAGAGCTTGATGGCTGCTTTATTATAGGACAAACAAGGACAATGCCTGGGATTCATTGGTAACAGGCAAGTTGCCTGGCTGGAGGTAGAATTAAAGAGGGGAAGGTCAGTAAGTATTGGCTGGCTCAGAGTTCGGCTGGTTTTACGATCTAAACCTAAACCATACTTGCAGGATCTAGCATGGGTTTAGGCTTAGCCTTTTAAAAGGATTGGCAAATAGGAATTTCTCATGGCTGGGCTGGCTGATTCTCTTTTGAAAAACTTTTCACCAAAACTGCTTCTTTTGGCTGCTCTCTTGACATAGGAAAAATGTCTCTATGGAGTTTTCTAGTTTCCTCTTGAAGTTTTTCAGTGTGGGTGTGCAAATGAGGGGGTCAAAATTGGCCTCAGGAGTACAGCTGGGTGAGCATGGCCAGATAAGGATGCTGATGATGTTGCTTTCCAGATGATGGGGCATCTCCTACCATGTGCCAACCATTCTGCCTTGTGTTGTCCAGCCTGCTACTAGCTTGAACAGTGCTGTGCTGTGTAGTATGGCGGTAGGTTCCACAATCAGGTGCTCCATGTGTTACTTCTTATGTCCACAGGAAAACTTGATGCCTCCTCTAACTTGAATATCATCTGTGCACTCCTCTCCTCATGCCCACAACACATACTATAGCATCCTTTTAATTGTTTTCATAAAATGTTTTATTTAATGCTCTCTCTAGGAGGGCAGGTTCCTTGTTTGCTTTTTTACTTGGCATTTCCAGTGCCAAGAATAGTACCTGGTACACATTGGGCTGTTCATAATTACTTGTTGAATGAATTAATACTCTACTGAGGGTGAGCTTCTTGGCTTTTGCCAACTCAGTTACCTCTGAGCCAGAATCATGAAGCAAAATCATGAAATCTATTCCCATTGGTCATAAGAGTCTCTCAAATGGGCACACAGTTCAGTTCATACTGGAAATCAAAATGGCAATGCCCATTTGAGAGACTCTTAGGAGACCCAGGGCTGTGTGTGAACTCAAAGGCAGGTGCATTAGGACCAGGAGGTAGTCAGCTGCTTCCTTCCATATCAGTGAACCTGCTTTGCCTTCCCTGTCTGACAGCATGCAGCCAAAATTCTCTTCCCAACACCCCAACTTTGGAAAAGCCCTTTCCATTTACTGAGCTGGTGATGACTCATGTTTTGGGAAGTCACATGATCCAAATAAGGGTTGCCTTTCCTGACTTTGTCCTGTGGGAAGATCTTCTACACAATGTCCCAGAATTTTACCCTGAAATTTAGAGAATGGTCCGTTTAGTTGGGACAATTCCTTTTGGGTTAATAGCATCTGAGTCACATGAGAACAGCAAAACACATCCAAATATGGTTATTAATCCCACTGGCCTCCTATTAGTCCCCCCAAAAGGTCACTGTGACCATGACCCCATTGTTTTTAAGAGAAGCAGGTCAGTGAAAAGTCTAAGAAATTGAAAGGGAGATTCTTGGATACTGGTAGACAATTAGACTATGGCTAAAAAGGACTTTGAATTTCTTTGGATTTTCCTATTTACTTTAAAAATTTGTTTCCTAATTTAAATCCTTCTGTAAAATTTTAGCCTGTCTGAAAGAACTATGCTGTGTCTATCCAGGGGCAATGTGTTGGGAGGGAAGTGTTGACTCTAGCAGGGCTAGAAAGGGTGATATTTGCAGAAATCTGAGTGGTAGTCTCTGAGAGCTGAGACACAGGACTCAAGACTCAAACTGCAAATGTAGTTCCCTCTCTGCTTGCAAAGAGACAATACAGGTATTTGTCTCTGCTCACAGCTTCATGACTGTGGTCTGTTCAAGCAGGAAGATTTCTAGAAGGAGCCCATCCCATTTACCATCCTACCTTTTTCCTTCCCCACCCCTCACATTATATGATTGTCACAGAAATCTATATTAAGATGCTGCTGTGGTACCTTGTCTTTCAGCCTCAACCTGTGGCCTATAGAGAGAAAGAGGAGACCCAAAAACATTTGGTAACTATTTCTTTTTTGTAAGAAGTTATTCTTGCCTACCCCAGAGATGTTCTCTCTAGACCACATCATGCTTTAAATACTTGTGTAATGAACGGCCTTCCACCAGATGGTATGCTGGGGGAAGCAGAGAAGAGGATGAATTGCATCTTTATTACTTTTCACTGTGCTTCTGGCATTCAGCCTGGCACACACTTGGTGCTCAATAAATGCTAGCTGAATGAATGAACGGTGGAATAAATGGATGATTGCAAAATTAAATTAAAATTTTTTCTTCCTGGATAAACTTGTAAAGTATTCCTCAGAGGTTATATATGATGAAAGCTCTGTTTCTTGGTTTCCTTTGCACTGGAAAGGTTGATAGAAAGGAAACAATAGGACGTCTGACTAATGATTCTTTACTTCCACAAAAGGCTCATCTGACCAGCCCTCAGCAAACAATGCTAGAGGAACAAAGACTTTGGCTTGAGTGTCTATTTCTGCAAACTATGAAACTTGAAAAATAATGGCAAGAATTTGAAAAATTTAGAGTGATATATATATATATATATATATATGCATATATATATATTCACTATATTGTATCTATGTAGTTATCTATCTATCCATCCTATATTGTGTTCTAAGGTTGTCTCAGATCATTGGTCAATGACACAATATTTCTTCATGATTTTTATCCCAGAAGCATGTCCAAGAAAAGTCTGGTGATCCAACAGGAAGGATCTCAAATAACATAACTCAGAGGTTCTGGTCATGTTGTTCCAGAGCAGAAAAAGTCTTGCACCAAGGGGCAGAACATCCAGGCTTGGATCTCAAACAATTGAGCATGGGCAAGTTTCTTCCCCCATCCAAATGATAGTTTCCCCAGTAATCAAATGAGGGGGTTTTGCCCCGATTCCTCTCCCCCTTTAGCCTCTTAAGCTTGTCAGGTAAGACTTCCACTGCCTTTCACCTTAGGTCCAGATCATTACCACAATGGCAACCTGGGGATGATCCCCAAGCCTGAAGCAAGGTGAAATGTGGGAACAGAAAAGAAAGAACTTCGAGGCACTTTGCCCAAGCAGAAACCAGAGGCATTGTTGTCTAAAAGATGAGATGTTTTTGAACGTATTTGTCAAGTTTTTAAAATTCCCTTGATGATCTGTCAGGAACCCTGAAGCTTCTAAAACTCTCTTGAGCTGTGATAAGAATTCTCTGTAGGGCTAAGACTAGCAGGAAGCAATAGGCAAGGCTGAGGAGTCACCTGCTGTCCCCATCCATTCAGACAGAAGTGACATTTCTCCTACTCAAGGCATTTTTCTCAGGCTTCTGGGAGCTCACAAAGTCACTTACTAGAAAGAATAATTAGTCTGCCCTGGGAGGGACAGTGACTTTGATGAGAAAATCAGGAGCCCCAGCTATTCCTAGCTGGACGCTGAACCTCACTCTGGTAAGAAATGCAGGTTTTAAGCTCTGACACTGTCAGAGCCCCGGTCAGGTCACTCCACCTCACTGCAGGCCACCAGGAGTCCCTGCACAGTCCACAGCCCCTTCCTCTCTGGTGGACCACTGCAGCTGAATTTGAGCTCTGGATTTAGCTCTTTTCTCCCAAGTTCCTTCCTCGGGCCCTACTTTGTAGTTTGGGTCCACATTTTTCAAAGAGAGTAGTTTTCCTTGAAATAGTATTTCTTCTTTTCTTTCTCTTTTTATTGTATCTTGATGCTAGAAGAAAAATGGCATATAACAGATATCCAGATACAAATAAACATTTCCAGAAACATCTTACAAAACAACATCAAAGTGAGGAATACAACCATCTTTGTTTCAAGAGATGCTGTCTTTCTCGGAGCACTTAATTAGTTTTTCAAAGCCAGTGACAAACCTAGACAAATCATCTCCCAACAGGTATTTGAGTCTGCTGGGATCCACAGCTATCTTCTTGGTTGAAACACAGCAGGTCATTATGGTTAATAACATTTGGACATATATTTTAAAGCATGTGTAACAAAGTGAGGAACTTTTTTTTTCTTTTTTTTTTTTTGCATTTGAACAGAAATAAAACCCCAAAGCAAACAAAGTTTGAAATGCAATGTAAAACCATGGCCCTTGGGGACCTTCTAGAGTGACCATGTTTTTTCGGAGAATAGCCAAATGCCCTCTTAGAGTAGTTTGGGGACAAGGGTGACCAGGAACATATAACATCAGGAATTACAGTGTGTGTGTGTTTGGAGGTGGGTAGTATCCAAGCTGGTTGCCTCTTGACCCCCGGCAGTGCTTTTATATTGCAACTGTCTAAAAGACTATTGATATTTTAGAAGGACTTAGATAAGCTTCTTAACTTTGAGTTAAAAAATAAAAATAAATTTTTATTTTTAGCATGTTCTTTTCAAAGCTCTACTGCCTCCAGAACAGGGAGAGTGAAGGGATTCCCTTCAGGGCAAAGCAACCATATACCTGGATACAAGCCAAGTTCCAAGCCTGGAAGGGGAAGAATGCTGCTAGCATCTGATTCATCTACCCATTTTGTAGGAAAGAATCTAGACTGGATGACTGGGTGAATATAGCAATGCAGAAAATGAGGGAAAGAAAGCAGGCATTTTCTTTCCCCACTGAATTGACTTAGCTGACATGCTGGGGACATGAAGATTTTGATAATGTCTCAATTATGCAGCAGCATTTTCTATATGTTACCTGCATAATTCCATCTCGTAGAGATGCTCCGAACTACCTGAGAACATTTGGGATCCGAAACATGGTCACTCTAGGCTCATCAGAAAACAAAACATGGATGCAACTTGGCAATGAAAAAAAAAAAATGTCACCACAATAGCTGTTGAGCTTGAATGACAGAAATGAAGGACGGAGATCTACACATCTACTTAGCTCTTGACTTCGGGTTTTAAAAATTCAGAGTTAACAAAAGAAAATCCTTCGAATTCTGATTGGTCAATATTCCTGATGACTTCCTGGTCAGGTGGTGTTAGGACTGGTGGATGGCGGGTGAAAAATCGGTCGAAGTTCTCAGCATTTCGCCCACACTATGAGAGGGGAAGAAAAGAACTTGTGGTGGGTGGGAAAAACAAAAACAAAAGCCAAAACAAAACAGAACCAACCAAAATTGAGTGTGGCTTTCTCCAGTCCCTTCCCAACTCAGAGAAGTTGTTTCAGTGATCAGAAATGAAAGCAACATAAAATGCAAAATTCTCATGACCTTAAGTACATGACCTTGGGCTCTGGATTTTGAATTGCTGTAGCTCACAAGTTGCCCCTGGTTTCTTTCTGAGCAATCAGAAGATGTTTGGCAAAGGCATGAGATGGTGGGGCTAGTGGTATGTGGCATGTACTCCCACCCCCGCCCTGAAGATTCAGTCAAGTTCATCTAATGGAGAAGATGGAATGTACCTAAATGCTTTGTGTGATACAAGATGCAAAATAATAAGCCTTTTATACATCACCTGGAAGGTCTCAATATTTATAGCAGCAGATCCCTTAACATGCTGTCCTGTGGCTCTTGATCAGGAACAATAGAAGTTTCCAGTTCAAGTGGATACAGTTTATAATCTCCAGCCAGTGCAGCAAGATCCCACCCACAAGACCTGGGCTTGGTGCCCACAATGTCTGGGCCAACATACAGCCCTGACTAACTGCATCAATCACTGACCCTTAAGTACATAGTTCCAGAAGGTTAACTCTGCTGTCCTCTTTCCAAATAGCAAGAAGTAGTAAGGAAGGAAACAAACCAATACTGAGTGCGCAATTAGGCTCTAGAGAGAAAGCCATTCCCATTTTTTGCCTGTCCTGCTGATCCTTCTTTGTGAGCTAACGGTGGCCAGAGGTAAAGTTACATCGTGTTTACGTGTGGGTGATGTGTACGTGAGTGCGCACACACAGGCACACATGAATTCATACCTACAAGTCACTAAATCTGAGGTCCCAAACCCATTTGCACAAAAGCTGTTAAGTAGTTCAGGAAACACTGAAATAGGAGGTAACTAAAACTTAATAGTAATATAGTAGTAGTAGCAGCCATAATAATGATACTTGATATTTATTGTGTATTTACTTCAGGCAGCCACTTTGCAAAGCTCTTTACTTGCATTATTATACTTAATACTTCCAGTGACCCTAGTAAGTGCGTATTATTGTTTTCCTCATTTTGTAGATGAAGAAACTGAGATCAGGGAGATTGTGTCCTTTCTTTAATATCTCACAGCTAATGAACAACAAAGTTACAGGGGGAGCTGGGCTGACAGCTGAGCCCAGGTTTCTGGTTCCATTTTTTCCAAGTTCAGCTAGTTAGCCAACGACAGATTGAAAAATGGCAAGAGCAGGAGTAGAAGAGAAGTCAAGGATGGGCATCATCAGGTCTTTGCTTTTGAATGAGAGAATATGGTGGTATCACTTGCTAAGACAGAGAAAGTGGGAGAATTCAGATGGACACGATGACCAAAGGGAGAGGCCAATGAGATCCCAGGTGAGGACCAGAGAGAATCCGAAGTTCACCTTCTGAAGCTCAGAAGACAGATCTCAAAGATAAATTCAAACAACAAAATCAGGAGGGCAGGCAATACTTATAGCATTAAAAGCCACTGAGCACTTTCTATGCAGACATTTGCTAAGTGTTTTTGTACACATTTCCTTTTTAATTTATGTATCAACCCTGTGAAGCAAGCACTTTATTCCCATTTGCCAAGAAGGAAGTTGCCCCTAGAACTGTTGTTGAGCAGTAGAAGAACCAGGAGAGAGCAACATCAGACAAACTAAGGACTGAGAGAATCCAAAGACAAAGTCATTGTCGTAACTGAATTGTCCCAGGGGGTCAGGTAGGAAAATTGCTAAAAAAAAAACAAAAAAAAACAAAAAAAAAAAAACAAAATGGGCCGTTCCATTTTTCAACTGGGAAGACACTGATGAGCCAGGGAAGGGGGTCCCCTGAGTTCATTGCTAGGACAATGCGGGTACACTGAGAAAATCAAGGTGTGCACCATGCTCCTCTTTAAAGCCTTAATGGGGAAGCAGATGTATCTGATGCGTGTATAAACAAGCAATACGGTTCTCAGAGAGTCCTAGCCTCTTGGTTGCTTCTTTGTTGGGTAGAGATGAGGCCAGAGGTCTCTAGCATGCTGCTGTGGATTTGAATCCTGACATCATGCTGCTCATGCACCATGCATTTCTGGGTAAGCTTCCTAAAGTCTCAGGTTCCTCTCTTGTGAAACAGGGGCAATTCCAAATCATATCATATGAAGTTAGGATGAAGATAAAATGAGATAACACACGCAACTCACTCAGTGCCTGGCACCAAGGAGGTGCTTGACACATCATATCTGTGAGTATTATCTGGTTCTTGTTTACCACTGCAAACCACTACAGACAACACATACTTCTTATGATAGGATATTTTCATGGTGTTTTAGTTTTAAATACTGAAGAAACAGCCTTGAATTTTTAAAAGACTCTTGTTAGACTTAAAGAAGCATACTTGTTACCCTGAGCTGAACTGTTTTTCCTTTTATTGTTATGCTAATAGAAAAAGATACAACCTCCCTATTACAAAATATGTTTCATATTGATTTTGCTATGAGAATTTTAAAAACACAAACTTGATAAAAGGATATGAAGAATCAAATTCCAGATGAAGCAAAGACAAGGACACAGAAAAAAGTTGTAGAAAAAAAAGGTTAGGTAAAAGTATTTATATGATGATGGTGGAAAAGATATTTCAAAAGGACATAAACCAAGAAGCAATAAAAAAAAGCTAATAAATCTGACTACATAAAATTTAAAATTTATGTATAGTTAAAAAAAGCCAAATAAATCTAAAGGCTAAGAACAAATTAGAGAACCATGTTTGTAACACCTACTAAAGAAAGAAGGCTCTTTGCTAAGAACTCAAATGAGTAAATAGGAAAAGATAATCCAAATGAAAAACTGAAAAGAAGGGAGAAAATTAATTTTGAAAAGTCAAAATACATGGGACTATGCTCGAATCTCATTCATGATTATGGAGATACATACAAACACTGAGTACAAGCTTGGTGAAGTGAGAAAAGGTGTCATTTGGATGTGTGGAGGAACAGTTTTGTAGGCAGGGGAATTGCACATACAAAGGCCCTGAGGCAGACACTGTATTACTATAAACACCAAACAGCAAGGAAGTCAGGATGTCAGAGCAGACCAAGGGGTAGATGGAAAGGCAAGGTCACAGAGGGGCCAGGGGCCAAAGCATGGTCCTCAGTGGCCATGTGAGGACAGTGGATTTTCCTCTCAGCTTGATGAGAAATCACTGAAAGTTTCAAGCTCTAAGTGACATAATTGACATGTACAAAATAAATTGAATGGTGGAAGCAATCATGGAAACAGTAAGCCCAGTCAGAAGCTGTTGCAAGAATTCAGGAAGTGAGGATGAGAGCTTGAAGGAAGGGGATCATAGGGAAAATGGAGCGATACTTCTGGATTTAGGACATATTTTGAATTTAGAGTTAACAAGGTTTGCTGATGTAGCTGGTGAGAGAAAAACAGATATTGCTGGTATGCCCAAGATTCTTACCCTGAGCTACTTGGTGAGTAAAGGCCATTGATGTAAAGCACATTCATGGGGAGAATATGGTTTCATTTATGTACATCTGAGACTCCAGAAGCCACGCCAAGGATGCTGGTGGGAACTTCGCAGGGAGAAGGGGAGCAGGGGAGGAGAGAATGTCTTACCGTCTTAGAGGGGAGAAAAGAATGTCTCAATCTCCCAGAGGGGAGAAGGGATGGACAGGGTTGTGAAAAGGCCGCAGGACTGAGGGAATGTTGCTGAGAGAAGATAAAGGGGTGCTGGGGGTGGCAGGATTGCTGGTAGGAAATGGCAGGGCACACAGCAGGTCTTTGGTCTGGATGTTGGGACACAAACCAGCCAGTATAGGAAGCATATTAGCCGAGACACAGAGAGTCTTCAGGGGCTGTTTCTTCTTTAAAAACCATCCATTTCCCTTCCACGCCATAAGGCTGCTGATTCGCCTGGGTTCCCCAGAGGCTGGGATGAGAGCACTGCAACAGCTCCTAGCAGCTCACCCCCTCCCCACCTGCTCTGAGAACAATGAAATCTTTAAGTGAGATAGCACAGAGGATATGCAGGAACCGGGGTTAACCAAGGGGGCACAATACAGCAATACAGCGGGAGCGTGATTTCCCTGCTAATAAGCAGCTTACGAGGCTGGCAGATCTCAGCCTCCCTGTTAAGTGTTTCTGTGTTTTTCAAATGGAGCTGTCATTGCCCATTAGCTTCAGGAGCACTCCCTAAATGGAGACGTCAGCCCTTGGGAGGCACAGCCGGTTCAGCTGGAGCCTGCTGTGTCCTTGGAGATTTGGCAGCTCGGTGGCTGGGATCTGATTACAGACATGGCGTGGACCACACCTGCCTCTCTATCCTGGGTGGATTCTTCAGCTTTATTTAGGCACTGAAAGAAAATCCAAACTCCTTGCAAAATAGCTACCCCAACAGGACCTCCAGAACAGGGATGGAGGCCCCAAACCAACTAGGTCATTTCAACTACAGATATGGTTTTTTTTTTGGTTTTGGAAGGAGTAGTAAGAAGTTTGACTTACAGAACTATGCTCCTGAATTTAAGAAAGAAAAAAAAGTGAGTCCGTGAGCTCTTATACGTGAGGTCTTCTTCTGCTGCTCTTCCTTCTAATCTCTGTTCTGTTGTGTTGATAAGAGTGTAGATCTCATATGTGGGCCTGGGGTGTAGCTGAGTGGTACAGCAGGTGTTTATTAGCTAAGAGGCTGTGTGTTCAACTCAATCACCAGCACCACAAAACAAACAAATGAACAAATGCAGAATTTGCTTAGCTATACCAGCCACAGAGATCTTTGGAAAATGTCAGGCAAAGTACAGTAGCTTCCTCATTTTCAGGAGAATATGTTTCAAATGCACAGTGGATGTCTGAAACCATGTGTAATCCTGAACCCTATACCTACTATGTCTTTTTTCCCTATACCTACATACTGATAAGAACGCTTAATTTATAAATTTGATACCACAGGGGATTAATAACAACAGCTAAATGACTGAATAGAACACTTATGACAGTATACTATACTAAAAATTATTTAAAGCTTATAGAATGTATCTTTCTAAAATTTTTCATTTAATATTTTTTTAAAGTTCCCTTATTTATTTATTTATTTTTTTTGTACTGGGGATCAAACTCACAACACTGTGCTTGCCAGGCAGGCACTTGTGCCACTGAGCTGTATCCCCAGCCCCCATCATTTAATGTTTTTTATCACAATTGACCACAGGTAGCTAGCTGGCCTTCCTTTTCATGGTTCTAGTTACCTGTTGTCAACTGTGATCATTTAATATTTTTTATCACAGTTGACAACAGATAACTGGAACCATGGGAAGGAAAGCCATGGGTAAGGGGAGTCACTGAATGTCATCCTCCTGATGTTATCTGCAATGGCTCCCCATTTCCCAAAGCCTGCATTTTTTACAATGGCTTATAAGGTCCTTTAGGAGTTGGCAGGGGTAACCTGGTCTATAGAGCCCCTGATGCTCACATCTATCAGCCCCTGACACATCCTCCAGCTGTACTGGAACATTTGGTTCCTAGGGCATTCACACCTCTCTCACCTGTACGACTCTGCATTTGCTGTTCCCCTGTCTGGGACACCTGGCCCCCACCTTCTCCTTACATCCAGCTATCTGGACCCATCTCCTCTGTTTTCAGAAGGGGGTCCCCTCTCCCAGGATGCTTTGCTTGACCCCTCATACTCCTGGGGGTGTCCCATCAAAATAAAGTATCTTAATCAAAGAAATCAGCGGAGAAAAGAATTTGGAATCAGCTACCAACAAATAGGGAAGCACAGTTAAATAAATGATACATGTATTTGATGTATCTCCATGCAAAACACTTTGAAAAATTAAAATATGGAGAAGGATATTAAATGAGATGGTTATACATAATTACTAAAAGAGTATATGTTCCCATTCCATAAATTACATATACAAATGTATAAAAAACATTTGTATGCTTATTATACTTGCTTACAGAGATTAGGAGAGTTAACAGATTGTTTTAATCTTCTCCCTTATCTTTTATGCCTGATTGTAATGGTAAAAATTTAAATATCAAGTACTATCATTATTTTATAATAAGAATCTACAAAAGCTATTTTAAATGAGAGCGCTATTACTAGGGAAGAAATGGAAAAAGAAAAAGAAAAAGAACAGGAATATTTAGGCAAATTGTCCAGGGCACCCTGATGCTGTTTAACATGCCTTAGCTTAGTCAAGAACTCAGAGACGAAGTCTCTCACGTGGCAGTCCTAGTGCGTATTTTGTGGCTAAAGGATGATGAAGTCTAGTATTTGGGTCCTGTACATCCTTTGCCTAGCAACATGCTGGACACTGAAGATAAAAGAGTGCCTGTCCTTGTCCTCAGGGAGCTTATGGTCCAGCAGAAGAGACAGGTGCACACACGGGCCACCGCATGGTACCATGGGACAGGCACTGCCATTGGACTTATCAGTGAAGAGCCCAAGAAGAGCCAGGGAGACTGCTTGGAAGAAGTGAAATTCAAACTGAGTGGGAACTGAAGGAAGACATTGCTTCTTTGGAGGATGGACAGAAAGAGTTTGGGGAAGAAATGGAGGCGAAAAAATAACAGATAGAAGCCAGGCAAGGTAGCGCTCTCCTGTAATCTCAGCATTCTGCCTCAAAATAAAAAATAAAAATAAAAAGGGCTGAGATGAAGCTCAGTGAAAAGGCTCTGAGTTCAATTCCCACTACCGGGGGCGGGGGGGAAGGCTGAAAAGCAAGATACTAGAGAAGATAAAGGCCTACCTATATCCTGTTGTTTGCTGCTTAATAAAAGTTTGATAACAAGAAGCCAATGGCCCAGAGGAGCTGCCAGTCCAGCCCCATCAAGACAAGAGAGCAACTCAGGGTACCAAGGTGAGAAGGTCACAGTGAAAAAAACATCCAAGCCAGACAGCCTGGGCAAAACCACAAAGAGGCATTTTTCTTTTTAAATGTGCACATTAATGAAGTTGAGGGTCCTTTCTCCACCCCCTCGCAGTTCTCCACAGCAGAGCACAGGAGGGATTCACCCAGGGAAAATGAGTCAGCTCAGCACAGAGCTGCACACACATTTGATCATTTTCAAAAGTCATTTGTGGACGACAGCTTCTCTCTTCAGCAAAAAGGCAGACAATATTTAGCATGATCTGGCCTTCAGCAGAAAAAATGAAAGATGAAAGTTTCTTTTTTCCCTGATAATAACAAAGGCCCTACAATAAGAATATTTATCTTTTCTGTCTATTTAGGAGGAACTTAGCAGGCAAGGGTCTTTTTATGTTTGATAGCAAGTTTGTTTTGGTTTTGTTTTTTCTTAATTTTTAGTTAAAAATAACATGCAATGTGTTTTGTCTTTCAGATCTCAGCTTAAATGCCACCTCCTCAGAGAAGCTGCTCTGGGTCACCTCCACATAAAGCAATATCCTTCCCTCTTATTCGCCACAAGGGCATCCTTGTTTGTTTTTTCACAGAAAGAAAATATCTGATACATCTCAGTCTGTAACCACATGTTCATTTCTTTGCTTATTTGCTTGTTGGCTCTATTTCCATCTAGATTGTAAACTCCACGAGAGTAAAGTCTGGTTTGTTCAGCACTGCATTCCTAAGACCTGGTATGGGCACTGAGTATTATTATTATTATTATTATTATTATTTTCACTGAGTATTACTGAATGGGCAGATAATATCATAAGTGCTTACCAGGGGCCAGGTACTGTGCTAGTTAGTGCTTTGCAAGCATTATCTCCTTGAGTTCCTCACCAGCTCTACAAAACCTTGCTGGACAATAAAGCAAGGTTTAGAGGGCTTAAGCGTATGACTAGGATTTGGTCCCAGCTGTGATCACAGACCTAACTTCTTCCATTGGTCTTCTCCATGTACTGCAGAACAAACACGCTGTTACAAAGCACCAAGAACAAAACAAAACCCTGTGTAATTCCACCAGCCCAATTAGGTTAGTATTTTGGTTTGTGTTCTGGATGGCTGGATGAAAGATGGATGGATGCTTTCTAGTTTTTAAACAGGCATGGAATCATTACTTTATTCTTTAACCTGCTTTTTAAAAGAAGCTAAATGAAACATACTGTGAACATTTTTTCTCTGTCAACAGTGCTACCATTTTTTCTTATCTATTTTCAACAGTCATCCTAAACTCATATTGCTGGTGTCAAATAAACTCACCCTCAAATACTAATTATCTCTTTTATTTGCCTAGTTTTTAAAGGTTTGATTCCCACAAATCTGTGAGCTGGGCAGGAAAAACAATCTCCACTTAACAGATAACTGGGAAAGTGAATTTGTTCCAGGTCACATGGGGAAAGCCAAAATCCAGAGATTGGCTGGCTCTATTTCAAAGCCCCTAGGGTTTTAGTACATTTATTTCACTACTCCATAACATATGATCATGTGGTGGGGACTTACAAATTAAGATGGCTTGGGTACCAGCCCTGGCTCCATCAAGTGCCTTAAATGTTATATAACCTTTACCTAAATGAGCCAATGTCCTTAAACTCAAGTTTCCTATTATCGCCAGATGAACCTATCTTGTAGGGTGCAGTGATGGAAGAATGTTCCAGATTCTATGTTGAGGAATTCATTATTATTAGCTATACTGTTTTTATGAATGTTGAGATTTTCTGTAGGTACATACTACATAGTAAAGCCATTCATCATTACTGTTTTTTTTTAACCAAGCTTGAATTGAAGCTTTTTGTTGAAAAGTAATTAAAACTTACATGAAGATAGTGTTTGAATATTCTTTCATTTAAAAAATACAAAAATGTGTTTTGCTTTGAAATTAGGTATTAAACTAGAATAGTTACTACACCCCTGGGAATGGGGTAGATAGGCCCTGCCCTTGATATTCCTTTGCTGTTTAATTCTTAAACTCTTAATAATTGCTTTCTTTTAATCCTGAGAGATGAAACAGCTGACATGTTAGAAAAAAAGGAAACTAATCAAAAATTTTAAATAAAGTTTTAAAAAAGTGCATATCCAATACTAAACATAGTAGCAAGTGATTGCCACCAAGTACTGCCTTAGTCCTAACCAGGGAGTGAGTCTCATGGGCTTGGTAGCCCTCTGGCTGGGGAGGTTCTTCCGGGCTCTGCCACCCAGTATCTTCCCATTCCAGCTACGAGCATAGGAAGATCTGCTTGACTTAAAACATGAAACAAAAGTCTGCCCTCCAAGCCAGGCAAGAAGCGTGAGGGAGCTGTGATGGGAAGCCAGTCTGTGGAGCTCCCAGGTAGAGCTCAGGAGGAGAAGACGCGTGCCCAGGGACCAGAGGATTCCACTTGTAGCCTCAATGAACCTCACACCCTTGGAAAGACACTCGAAGCAGATTCACAAACCGCCTCTCAGTTGTTTTTCAGAGTCTATGGGTGGGGGGAGGTTTGCAGAAACTGCATTTGTAAATAAACTAGAAATGAGCTATTTTATTTTCCTTCTGGGCCCCAGGCAGGTCTCAACTCTCCAAATTCTTTCTCTGATTGGGCATCACCATGAGCCAGAATGTCTACCAGGTGTGGCTGGGGAGGTCAGCAGGAAATCAGCAAGCCAAGTGCAGTGTTAAAGATGAGGGAGAAGGACTTCAAAAGGACAGAGGGACTCTGACTTTAGCTGACAGATCCATAGCAGCCCTTTGGTATCCATGGGGGACTGGTTCCCAATATCTTTTGGCTCCTCAGATACCAAAACCCATGAATGTTCAGATACACTATTTAAAATGGCGTATTTGTTTTGAACCTGTACATGTCTTCCCATACACTAAATCATCTCTAGATTACTTATAATATCTAATACAATGCAAAACTGCAGTAAGTAGTTGTTACACTGTATTATGTAAGAAAAAATGTAAAAAAGAATCCTCTATGTGTTCAATACAGAGACAAAGTTATTTATTTGGTTCATATACATACTTTTTTTTTGTCTTTTGTTTTGTTTTGTTTTGATCTATGGTTGGTTGAATCCATGGATGTGGAACCCAGGGATCAGCAAGGCTGATGTACTCACAGATATAAGAAGCTCTCAAAAGAATGAAGTACAGTGAGATGTGTGGTTAAGTACCATCTCCAAGGCAGCAAGGAGTAAAACAAGGCATATAAATTGTATATGGCATGCTAATAAATTGAGTATGGTGTGCAGTGTTTTTGAGATTGCACACATCCTCTCTATAGTGTCACACAGGAACCTGGTCACAGTGGGTAACTCTAGGAAGGAGAACAAAGCCCAGTTAGGGGACGAGGGAAGAGGAAGACATAATTTCACCACACAACTTTTGGTGCTGCTTGAATATTTTTCTTCAGATTTTTTTTTAAATGGATGAACAAAGCATGAAATAATGTGATGAGGTCAAGAAAGATAACACGAGCCTGGGGCGGGGAGAGGTGATTTTCAGGACATTGATGACTCAGAAAGAAATGATAACGGAATGGTGGGAGATGCCAGATTGCACCAGAATTGAGGGGAGAATGAATTGTCATCCAGCAGAAGTAACAACTGGCAATTCATTTGTACTTTGTTTATATGCAAAGTACGACAGTGCAGAAGGCTTAGCAGTAGGAATAAGGAATCTCAGGCTTGAAGGATGGGATTTTTAAGATGAAAAAAAACAATCATGCATGGTGGTATTTCCTGTATTTCCAGCACTTTGGGAAGCTGAGGCAGGAGGATTGAAAGTTTGAGCCCAGCCTGGATAACTTAGTAGATCCTATCTCAAAACAAAGACAGTAAAATAAAATAAAATAAGGAAAAGATGTAGTGTGTTATGTGCTATGGAGACAGTGAGGAAGGAGTAGATGCTGCTGCTTTTGTTTACCCAGCAGGTATTCCCTCTTCCTCCAGTAAGAGAAAGACCCATCTCTTCTCTTCTCTAAAGATGCCTGGCTTAGACAGGAAGAGAACAAATTCTTTAGCTAAGGAGGGCAGGTGACACTGGCCCAGCCAATCAGCACAGCCCCTGCCCTGAGTGACATGGAATTAAAGATAAACATATGACTCAGTATCTTCCAATAAGACCCAGTCCCAAGCTGCTGGGAATTTTAGGGCAAACAGTTCTTTTTTGGTAGAGGTTACTGAGGTAATGGGACCTGATTGGTTACTGCTGTGTGCCCAAGAAAGCCCCCTGAGAGGGAAGGATGATGTCAGCGCAGAGGAAAGTAGAAATGGATTACTGTTGGCACTGTTTGAGTGCATACATCCAGACACAGCTGCACACTCACTTTTTGTTCGTTGGTTCGTTTAAAGTCAGTCTGAATGCAATTTCTGTTGCAACCACACAGTCTTTGGCTAACACAGAAAAAAACTACAGACATAAACTAGACTAGGCAAAGATGTTGGGGAGATAGAAAGATGGGGTCCAGAGCAGGGATGAAGGGCAAGTTTTACTTTAGGGGGTGTGACATAGAAGAAATGAGGTCAAGAAGGTCAAGGACAGGTCAGGAAATTGAAACCCACCTACCACAGCCATCCACAGCCTCAATTTTCCCAGAGCCACTAGGAGATGAGGCCATCAACTGAGTCCAAGGGGGCTGGAACTTCAGTGAGAAGAAATTGAGAAAAGATGTTCAAGGACCTGCCCAGGGGACTTTGGAGAGGTGACTTGGGAAGGCAAAGGGCCCAGGTGAGATAAAGCCTGTATGTGTGGAGGCTCAGAGGGGTCTTCATTGCCCATCTCTATTCAGCTGCTAAGCAGCAAAGCTCCTGTGGAATCCTGGGTCTATCAGACTCTCCATCTACATTCTTCCTGCCTGATTCAGATTTCCGGGGTGCATTTGCTCATCTTCTCAAGTTCTCCCACCCTTCTGTCAATAGCTTCCTGGAGTACTGTGAGCATTACAACCTGGCAGAGCTGGCAGCTCGCAGCAGATTGAGAAGCTGAACTTCATGGCTACCCACCCAAACGAGTCTATCTCCCAGGAAAATATTTAAACTCAAGATTGGAGCGAGAGGAGTTTAAATTTCATAGCTGAGTTCTAGTACTTTCGGTAGATGAGAAAATGAACACTTCAGGGGCAAAGAGAATGATGCTTTGGGGTGAAGAAAAAGGACCTTGTGTTGGCACTAGGACTTACTATCTGTGTGACCATGGGCAAGTTATTTGGGCTATCTGAGCCTGTTCCTTTACATGTCATGGTAGGTAATAATATCTCATGGTATTCTTTTGAGAATGAAATAAAAGCAGTAAAATACAGTTCTACTCTCCAGTAGAACTAGATAATTTAATAGACCATGGATGACTTGCTTTAATGTTATGGTTGTAAACAGTGTTATTAATGAAGTCTTCATTAAATGGAAGGCTAGCTTTCTTACCCTAATTATGTTATATTCCCTGTGTAGGTCACTTAAGCAAATATCTGGGCATCTGTTTTCTCATCTTACACAAGAAAGTTGAATTCTACTTCAAGGATAATCTTTCAATTTTGATTTCTATTATATTATATTTCAACAGTTATTGCCAGACATATCCTAGCAGTTTCAAACTCCCTCTCGGCATATGACTTTCTCCTCTACCATTTCAACTCGGACAGTTGGCTTCCCTTCCAGGGGACAACTCGAAGTCATGCATCTGGCAGATGATTTAGGAATTTCACTTGGACCAGGGACCTGCCAATTCCAACCATCTAAAGGGAGCCTGGTTTGATCTGCAGTTTAAATAGGTTCTCCTTGGTGGAGATGTGGCTAGACAGAAAGAGATGAACAGATAGCTTCCAGCCTGCGGGCCCGTATATGATTCTAGGCTACTTGTTAATTAGTATGAATGTAGCCTAAATTTTTGATTAAAATTTCTGCAAATCCACATTTTACGTTCCCCAAAGAACCCCCAAACTGAGTGAGAGAACATCTCCTCCTTACTGAGCCCCTCTCCAGCTCCTCCTCTTAGATGTTACCCTGCCAATGGTTAGTCAAAGTTTGCTGTCTTTGTCAGTCTCAAAATCAAAGCCTTAAGGAATAAGAGAAATTTGCATCTTTTCAGATCCTCCCAGTGAACTGCAAATGGTGTGAATATGCTACTTGTTTGTTGCAATGTTTTAAAATAAATTTTAAGCCATTTGAAATGTAAGAATACTGTCTTTTTCTCTTATATAATAAACTTCATTAAATGGTGTTACCATGGTTCTCTTCTGTTAATGCAAACACACACCTGCTCAGGGGCTCTAAGAAGGTAGTCTTCTGGTAGTCTTGCCAAGGATAGGAGGCTGTGTTGAGTCCAGGGTTCAAGTCCTGGCTCTTGAGCAAATGGTCAATGTTAAAACCTTCCCAAGCTCCATACCCTCATCTATAATATGGTGACATGGACACTTATATCATAGAGCTGTTGTGAGAATTAAATGAGGTAACACTTGGAAGATACTTAAAACAGTGCTTGGCCCAGAATAAGAAATCAATATTTTTTTTCCAATATTTTTGAATAGAACAAGTTTTAAGAGAATTATTTTAAATCACCATTTTCAAACAGGTATTGTTCTCTTGAGTATCTGGTACTTTGGGGGAGTTAAGTACAATGTTTAAATAAATCATACTGAGTAAAACTTAGATCCCTTTCTTAAACCTTGAATTCGGAGTTTTAATAGCAAACATACAAAGGTTATACTTTCTGGCTTCAAATCAGAAATGTCAGCACATCAAACATGCACCTTCAGACACACACACAGAGACACTTACTCATGCAGCAGAAAGGGCAATTGGGTTTGGAAGAGAATGTCATATGAACAGAACTGGAGCTCATTAAAACAGTACTTGAAGCTTTTGACCTCTGCTACATAAACAATACTTTCAGATGACAGAGTTACTGAGAAGCCAAGGCCTATGAGTATGAATTCATTTCTGAAGCAGTTTAGCACTTAGACTCTCACAGGATATGGGCAACAGTCTAATATCAGATAACCTATGCACCATTTTGGAAATGATACTACAGTTGAATAGGATGAGGGACCTTATATTTTTGACATGCAAGATTTCCAGGCCTTGCTGATGTGCAGGTGCCTCAGACTTATGAGGCTTTATGTAAAGTAAAGATAAAAATAGGTAAGAAGAACAGAAATCATTGGAATCAGTCTATCACACAGGTGGGAGACCTGATACAGGCTGGGAGGGAAAGAAGGAGGGAGGGAGGGAACAAGCTGACCATGTCTCTGTAAGTCTGCTGGCTGCTCATAAGACAACTCAAGGAGGCAGGGAAAAGAGCTTGTGCAAATGTCTCTTTTTTGAGAGAACTGGCAGTCAGATCGATCAGACTGATGATCAGATTGATCATATTTTAGAAAACTGATAGAGCCATATTTACCAGTGGGCAGATCTCTATAAACACACTATAGCATTCAGGGCTCCACAGACTACCGTGAACCAGGCTGTGCTTGTGGCCCACTTAGCTTCTTTTCCCTCTTCAAGTAGCTCCTGCATTGCTAGCTGGGTAAGCTGATCCCAAGGTTGCCTTGTTAGGGAAGCCAGACATGTGCCCCCAGTCACTTTCACAGCATGTCCACGTTAAGACACTATCATATTAGCGGGAGCCTCTCAGAGGGAGGGTGACAGGATTGCATTAAGGCAACTCACGATAATAAACGAATGCCATCAAAATCTCAACCAGGCCCTCCAGTTTAAACGGACTACAATAGCACTTCCTGTGCTATGACATGATAGCACCATGTACTACAAATTTTGCAATAAAACATGTAGAATGCAAATATGCAAATTAGCACAGTCTTAATGCACCTTCTGTCTACTACAGCACTACAGAATGCTCCAGGCCATGAGGGAACTCCCTGGTCACAGCCCGCAGCACCAGAAACCTCCCAGACTGCCACCGTCTTCACACTGAAAGAACAAGTATAAGCCGGGGCATAACTGTGGTCTGCTCTGTGGTCTGCACACCAGCACTCCAAACCTCAGAAGTTTCCTGACAGCCCATTTTATTCATTTATCTGCCTCTTGCCAGGACCAAATTCTGGACTCTCTGGCTTCATACTTGAGCAACTATGAGGTTGAAAGGGATTAGAGGTCACCTATTCCTTCATGCCTCAAGGAACAACTACGAAGGACCTATGAGATGCCAGGGCCTAAGAGGAGTTAGAGGAGATGCCAAAATGAGCACAACCTGGGTGCTCTCAAATTGCTCCAACCAGGCCAAGTTCCCACCAGAGTGGGCCTGTATTATTATGAGAAGCGTGTGTTGGTCGTAACTGGCCTCCCTTACTTCACCCCGACCCCTTGAGCCATCACTATGATCTTCAAAAGATCAAACCGCCACTTGTCCACTCAAGAGTTGGAGTAAAAGCTAAAGATACCACAATGCTCCACACAATTTACCCTTCCCATGGTCTCTCAGGTCTCATTCCTTTAACTCTCTCCCTTAACCACTCAACTCAGTCCCCTGGATTTTTTGTTCTTCCTTGAACCTGCTAGGCCTCAGGGCTTCTGCACCTGTTATTACCACCCCCTTGAACCAGCTCTACCCTACCCTCCCACATTGCTTCTTCCCTCCCTCACCTTCTTCCTGTATTTGCTAAAATGTCACTTTCTCAGGAAAGCTTTCCATCCACTTTATTTAAAACTGTCCTTACCCCATTCTGGCTCTCCCAAACTCTATCCCTGCTTTTGTTTCTTCCATAATGCTTATCAACTTCTAACACATTGCAAATTTCACTTGCTTCTGTGTTTATTGTTTGCCTGTGCACCCTAGAAGATAAGCTCCATAAGGGAAGGGATCTTTTTTTTTTTTTTTTTACCTCATCATCTGCTTCAAGGGTGACTCAGCCCCTGACAATGTCCCCATTGGAAGACAAAAGCAACACATGCTTCTTGCCCACTTCCAGCTGTACCATGCACTTGAGGTGGTGACACACAAGCTTCCACCTCCCTCCCTCTACACATCAATCCACAGTGGTGTGCTGTGTTCACCAGAACATTTTGTTTCTTACTTCTTACTCCCATTCACTATGGTCCTGTGCTATGCTAGATCTGTGTACTGCATGCTCTACATCTGCAGCAACAGGACCTGCCATTCAGCTCATAGCTGGCTGCACCCTACAGCACTCGCCCCATTCCCTGCCACACAAAGTATAACAAATGCTCCAGCAGCCTCCTATCTCTGGGAGAACTTACGAGAAATGCAAAATCTCAAGCTCACCCTAGACCCGATGAATCAAAATCTACATTTTAACCAAATGACTCCTGCATGCATGTTTAAGTTTAAGAAATCTTGCTAGGCTGAATCATGGCAGCTGCAGTGCCAGACCGGCCTGCACAAAGACAGACGGCAGGAATCTGCAGCCCTCTCCACCCGAGTCCAACAACTCCATGCACTGCCTCCTCAAGTTCCTCACTGGCATGCTGTCCCAGAACACACTGCAAAAACACAGGATGCTGCGACCGTCTGCAAAGTCAGCAACCAAATTATAGCCCTTTATAAATAGGGTAGTAACTCACACAACAACCAATTTATTTCAGACATCCTGCTGTACATAGGGAAAACATCCTGCACGCTAATACATATCCATGTATTACAGCATCTATTTTATAGCCATTCATTTATTTATTCATTCATGTGATAAAAATTCTTGAGTATCTATGACGTGCTCATCCTTACACAAAGCACTGAGATTTGACACTGAAGAAGTCACAATCTTGTAGTCTAGTTGAAAAGACAGATGTTCCATGGAAGGTGCAATTGCAACAGCATGTAATGAGTTTGATGATAGGATGGTAGTAAATTCCTGCTTAGGAATCAGAAGGATCATCCCTGAGGGGTGATATTCTACCTATTTAATGAGAGGGAGCAAGTCTCCCTCATTAAAATGGGAAGGCAGGGGCATGGGAAAGGCTTCTGGGCATCCCAGGTGGATGACTCCTGCATGGCAAAGCTAGCAAGGGAACAGAAGGTTGCATGTGCAAACAACTGAGGAAGCCCAAGAATTTTGGCTCTTAGGAGGACAGAGGTCTGGCCTTGGAAGACTCAAAAGCCACTTATGCTAAGGAGCAATGGATATCACCCTGGGATACAAACAAGCCCTCAGGGGACTTTTAGTAAAAGACTGACACAACCAGATGCACATTAAATAAAAATTACTTTGTACCTTGCAACAATACACCATAGCTAATGTCTTTTGGTACAGTTTTAAACAATGCTCTGCAAACAGCTCCTTGCCACAATGAGAGATGGCTCTGGAACAACTTTAAAAAAAACACATTTAAAGTGATTTTAATGAACCTCCAATAATAGAACCTTCA
This sequence comes from Dasyprocta punctata, assembly GCA_004363535.1. NCBI lineage: Eukaryota > Metazoa > Chordata > Mammalia > Rodentia > Dasyproctidae > Dasyprocta > Dasyprocta punctata. The sequence continues at coordinate 51,098 of RJWM01013350.1, forward strand.
CTGAGATTAGAATGTAATCCTGTTATTGCCCTGTGTTTTTCTTGACTTAATAGCATGCACGAATCAGGTGCACTGACAGATACATGCATGCCTCTAAATGTCCCACAAGGCACACAGAACTTCACACACACTCAACCCAGGCCTTGCAGAAGTGGCAGATAAGAAGGGGTGGGGAAGAGGAAACATAAAACCTTGGGATGGGAGCGGGGGCTCTAAGGCCTGTATCTACAACATAAAGCATATACGTAGGTTCAACCCAGTGGGTGAGTGGTGTACACATCACTATTACAATCAATCCTCTGTATTCCTAGATTCCACATCCACAGATTCCTCCAACTGTGGATCAAAATGAATTTTAAAAAACCGTGTCTCCCCTGAACTTATACAGAATTTGTTCTTGTCATTATTCCCTAAGCAATACAGTATAACAACTACTTACATAGCATTTACATTTATCAGGCATTAAAAGTGCTCTAGAGATGATTTAGAGTATGTAGGAAGATGTGTATAGGTTATATGCAGATATGCATTTTATATAAGGGATTTGAGCATCCACAGATTTTGGTATCTGCAAGAGATCTTGAAACGAATCCCTCACAGATACCCAGGGATAACTAGACTTTTAATTAAGTCAAAAGACATCAAGCATTGGTCTGCTTCCTCCTAGAGCTGGTGGCAGAACATTTTTAAGTATATAGCTCAGCCGAGTCGCAGCATTTTGAAAGTCATTATTAAACCCACAAGAGGGAAGTCAGGACATTGGTCATGTGGAAGTAACAGTAAATGCAGAACAGTTGATGCTTACTGAAATCAGTTTTATCAACAATACCTAGATCTATCTTTTCCAAAGCACCTTCTATGAGCCAGTCCTCTTAGACTCATTATCCCTCAGCACGAGCATTCATAATAGTTGCCCAGTCAGAATGGACTTCGGTTGTCAATAACCAGCACTAATGGGAACTGGCTAAATGTCATCCTGGTTGGAATCATCAGCAATCCAGAGATGACAAAGAGTCCACAGGCCACCTATAGGTCATGGATGTGTTTTATTTGCCCTGCATTACATTTTATGTTTAATTTTTAAACATTTCTTGCTGACACAGCAAGAAATAGGGAGAATTTATCTAAAACCCTGATTTCCAGTTTCTCATGGAACTATGAAGATGAAGTCAGGCTTAGCTTGTGCCAAATATCAGCAGAGCCTTTAGCTTCCCCAGCTTGCCTCTGTCCCTTTCACTCCCTCTTCTAGCTCACAGGCCCTTTTTCTTCCTTCCCAGAACCCTCCGGGCCCCTCTAGGGATCTGAGTCAATGGCCTAGCCCGGTGTCACCAGAGGATGGTTCTCATTCCCAGACCGGAGAGAAATCTTACTCAATATAGAACATCAGGCTCCACCCTGGAATTTCTGGTTCAGGAGGTCTATAACAGGGTCCTAGAAATGCATTTCTATTGTTTATTTCACATCATGTTGATACTGCTGGCCCAAGGAACACACTTTAAAAAACACTGATCTACAACCCCAGAACAAGCCCTGAAGGTTCAGTGTTGGTAAGACTGGAAGCATTTTCATCTTTTCACTGGCCAAGTAAGGAAAGAAGAAGATCCACATTTTGACAACTCATAAATAGCCTGCAAAAACTAAATAGGTTATGAGTTCCACCTCAAAGTTGCAGTCACCTTCTCCTTCAGCTCACTTTTTGATCTTTTTTTCAAAATGGTTCAGTAAAAATGGCAATATTGCCCAGGATGTGCAGAGCCCTCCCCAACCCCAAATATGTACACAGGCGGGATGCCACACAGACCCACCCTGAAAGACCCTGCACCCGAGACATTCATTACTGCATGACACCACTAACAACAATAACAATCAACTGTCCTACTATGTACCAGGCACATCTGGAATGCTTTGTGCATTGTAAGGATCCTCTGATGTAGGAACGATTCTCACTGCTATAGTACAAATGATGAAGCAATAGATCAGAGAAGAGAATTGACTGGTCCAATTTCACCTGCTCTGGAATAACTGACAGATTGACTCACTTTATTTACTGAGGGTAGGATTAGGAATGTCGTACCCAATCCTGTGTCTGTATTTGAAGATGGATGTTGATGACCTGCAGATCCACAGGTCCCTGGAAGTGGTATCAGAAGGGACGTGCTTGTAGGAGGAGAGGAGCAGAACTCAGCTTGGGCAGCACAGGATGCAAGAGGATGAGTCAGCAGTTGCGCAAATCTAAAGCATGCTCTACAGAGACAGGTTCAGTGGCAGTTCTGGGGAGGCTGACTAGGTATTAATGTATAAGTTTGCAACAATCAGAAGGGCCACAAAATGGAACTGGCTGTTCTAGCAGACCTGGCTTCCCAACACCTGGAGCTATCCAGGGCTCATCCAGGATGCTGCAGAGCTGTGATTTAGCCATCTGCAAAGAGGAAAAGGGGCAGCACCAGAGAGATGTGGGACCCACCTGTGACACTTCCTTAAACTATGCAACTTTTGTCCTGTAAGCCCCCAGGGGAGCAGGACAGACTGTTCAGAAGCTGAATCCTCCCTTCACCACACCCTGTCTGAATGACCTTGGACACAGCACTTAACCTTTCTAGCCTCTATTTCTTCTTCCATAACACAGGGTAACAGCACCTGCCTTCTTAGGCTCGTGTGAGGATTTAATTAGATGTTGCTTGTGAAGTGC
>RJWM01013351.1:0-53683 GCA_004363535.1 Dasyprocta punctata
CATTAGGTGCTGAGTTTCTTGATAGAGGGACTTTGTGTGGTTTCCATCTACATGGTACAACTTCATTTTAACTATTTGAAAATGAACAAATGAAAGGTAATTCAGGTAAAGGGAACCCTGCAGAGGAGTAGTGGGTGAGGACCTGGACAGGGAGGAGACCAATGTAACTGGCATCTGGGGTTTGGAAGACCTTAGAAGCCAGACATATACATTCAAACTAAATTCTATCATAGTTTCCTATTGGTGACTGAAAACAGAAGAGCAATATAATGAAACAAAGGTTTAAGGAAAATTGGACTCACAATGATTTGAAGAACAGGAGAGCAAGCTCACTGAGACAGATCAAATCATCGTGTCCAAAAACTCTTCAGGCATTTATATTAGAAAGGAAGACTTCATGATATTCTACACAGTCAAGAGTTGAAACCTGCAAGTGTCATTAAAATTTCCACTGTTGTAGTAATTTGCTTCCCTTTCAGCACTGACATTACTTTGGGATTTAATATTTGTGAAACCTAGGGACACAAAGACTCATTACAATATAGCAAATTTAGACAAGTCAGATATTCCATCTATCAGCCCCAGGGCAGAATCACATAGTATCATTCATCCTGCAGTAATGAGTTAGACATGCCATGTTGGGTAAAATATCTAAGTCTATTCATGTGAAAATGGCAATTTCAGAGAGAAGGGATGCGTAAAGCTGGGATGTCACAGAGGTAAGATTTTCAGATGTCCTTGTATAACAGTTTCTGTATCTGCCTTGGCAAATTGACTAAATAGGAGCTACTTTAATCCCATGTCTTTTGGAAGCACATTATAGCCAGTGGCAAAAATAATCATTGTGTGGTACTGATGTTTCCCTCTAGAGGACCCATGTCCTCTTACATAAACCTCTCTTCCTTAAACACTAAATTTGTGGGAGCATGGCTCAATTATATGTGAATTTCCATTTTATAATGGAACCTGCAAGTTTGTTCTATTTTCTAAGGTTCTTCTATATTCAGGGATATGAATGACTCTCTCTGGACTTGCGAGTTATTTTTCTCATTTTAATAGTTGTCTCTAACAGCTGTAAGGAAGGCTTTAATTTCAGCAACAAGTGATTTTAAAAGTTGACACATCTGATAGTTCTGTTACTTGAACATAGAGAAATATTGCTTTAATCAGCAATACCTATAACCACCAACACTGTTAGAAACTGGCTTTTTAATGCCACAGGAAAATCCATACGGATATTTAAAGACTGGAAATTAAATATATATGATTTACTTTGTTTCTTCCTTGAACCCTCCAAAAAAGGAATTAAATCTACATGGAAAAAAAGGAAGCATTAACCCATAAAAATAAAGATGGAAGAGCTAAGGGAGCAAAAATTTGAAAACTACAAGAAATCGAACCTAGTGGAAACAGACTTAAAAGTCGGGGAAATCTGAAGCTTAATAAGGTAGTGTAAGTACCAAGATGCAAAGCCTTTAGCATTATAGAACCACAGAAAAGCTCTGGAATTGTTTGCACCATGTGCGGCTGATGACAAGGTGACAGGAGGATAGATATAATGCTAGAAGTTCCACCTACTGCTGTGTTGTGACTGTCCCTTCTCATTCCAAAGAACCCTAGGGGAGTACTCTCTAGAAAAAGGAAGAAAACATAAACCCGGCATAAATGGGGACCTGGGCACAATGCTGAAACTAAGGCATTAATTGAAGGTCTCCATACTGAACAGTAGGTCTGAAACTCACTTTGCATACTCTACTTTTCACACTCTACTTTCAGATCTCTGACAGCTTTGTATCCCTCAGTTGAGAGCTGCTTCTCTGAAGGACCTGATTTGTCCAGGATGTACTGTAATGGTGCCAGTGATCAGGGTCCTGAAAAGATAGATCCAGTCAGTCCGCCCCACAGTAGGGGCTGAGAGTTGGCAATGCCACCAGCTACAGGGAGGTCCCAGTCAGCTTTGTGTTTCTTCACTATGAAATGGGAGGGGGGGGGACCAAAAGAGCAAATCAAACCTGAGAAAATAAACTGAAGAAGCAGAAACAATCCAGACAACAGAAGAAATTTTTCAAAAAAAAGTATCAATACCTTAAAAAAGCTAAGAGAAGATACTATCTTTGTAGATTAAGGACAGGGTGCTGTTAAACAGAATATTCAAAGGACACAAAAGAACTCATGGAAACTGTAATTGCAAAAATGCAATTCTCTAAGAAACATTTCCATGTAAAAACATGATGAAATCTCCACGAGGCAATGAAAAACAGAAAAGAATTAGTAAGAAAATTAGAGGGACAGTCCAAGATATCTAATATTTATAAAACAGCATTTCTAGAAAAAGAACAAAGGAGATAAACTGTCAAAAGAATGATTCAAGAAAAAATTTCAGAACCAGCACATGAGTTTCCAGCTTGGTACAATAGACCAACAAGTCATTATGATGAATAACAAAAGTCCTACACCTACACTATGATCTGGACATAGGAGAAGGGTGGCTGTTGTTGTTGTTGTTGTTGAAATAAGTTTCATGGAATTGACTTTTTAAAATTTATGCGTGTATAGCTTTGATCAAAAAATTAACTTAAACATGAATTAAACAAAAAACAAAAATGACTGATACACAAACGTTTCTTCCATCAATGATATAGCCAATAAAGGAAAGAAGTTTTTCTTAAATTACAAGACAAAATTTTTACTTAGACTTCTAATTTTTAGAATAAGGAAGGCCCAAAATTCCATTTTTCCAATTCACATATAATAGGACCAAATTACCGTGGGTCTCTTGGGCACGTCACAAGCAGTACTTTGCAGAAGTTTTCACTTCTTACCCTAGAAACCTTTGTGCCTGAAGCTTGAAAAGACAGAAATAAAGAGTGGACACTGAGGTTCACCACTCTCTCTGTTCCAGGCAGGGCCCGTCCAAGCCAGAAGTCCTGTCCATCCAGTGGCCTGGTAAACGTTCAAGCCGCAGAATGCAGAGACACAACAGTTTCTCTCCCAACAGCCCGCAGTTCAGCATCAGCACCTCAGGTAATGCAGCCTTTGCTGCTTTTCTTCTTCATACTCAATATTATTTACGTTTTCCAATGGATGATTTAACAAACAGCTGCTAAGCAAGTGTAGAAATAGAGCATGTTTCCTCTACTGTATGATGCTGAAGAGGTGAGGTATGCAGGGCGTTAAGAAGTGGGTAGTGATCTGAACCACCCCCAACACTTCCACACCTGCTTCCACACGAATTCCATCAGCTGTATGTGAGAAGCACCCCCCAGAAATGATGAGCAGGGAGAAAGTGTCCTCCATCAGCTAACGTCCAAAAGACTGGGTCTCCACACAACTACCCTTCACCATTACACCAAGAGGTAGGGGCTCCACTCTAGTAAGCTCTAGGTCTCAAATCTCCCTAACCACACTCTCAATTCACATAAGGGATAGGATCCTTGTCTCCTATCATGTTAAGATTACTCAGAGGTGTTGTTTTTGAGGTTTGTCATATGAGATTTATTGACTAAATCATACTACTATTTATTGTACTTTCACCATATTATTTATAATTTTTAAATTAATCTAAAATATGCAAACGCTTGTTGCTAAATATTGGAGCGGTTCTTATTTACTCCTGCCGCTGCCCTAGAAGTAACTTTAGAATTATTGATTGATGCTTTCCTTTTTCAAAAGAAAACCAACTGCCTAATGGGATAGTAAAAATGGATCAGCAGGATCTGTTGTCTTGAATATCAAAGGCTGGTATAGACAATATTAGAAGCAGACCTATGAGAGACTATTAGAGAAGAGGAAAGGGGAGGGGGAGGCCAAGAGGAAAGTACTAGGGGCCTGGGTATGATCAAAATACATTATGTGCACCTACAAAAATGTCACAAGATAGCCCAATAGTCTGTGTTATTATGTAATCTAATAAAAAAAATCAGCCTGTAAAAATGAAACCACTAAGATGTATGGATCTCTTACAAAAACAGCTAAATGCTTTTATTGTTTGATTGACATTGCAGGCCTAAGGCCAGTAGTTTGAGAATCTATTAGGAGGACAATAGTATGCAATATAGCAAATACGGGAGATTCCTTCTGTCTTGTTTTTGAAATCCAATATTGTTCTCACTGTTTTGTTCTGATTTATTGTTTTGTTTTATTTAATGTTCTGTTTTGATTGGTTTGATTCTGTTTTGTTTTATTTGATTTTACTGTGTCTGATGGTATGGACAACTATTGTGAAGATAACAAGATACACTATGGTAACCATTGTTGATTTCCTATTACCCCGTTTTGAAGTTCTGTGTCACTTTCACTGTTTTGTTTTGATTGGCTTTATTCTGTTTCATTTTGTTAAGTTTTATTCTCTTTAAAATAAAAATTAAAAAATGTATGGATCTCTGCTAATCAATAATTTAGAAAGCACTCAGTGGAATACATTTTTAAAAATGTGTTTATAAGTCAAAAATACTTTATTCTTCCTTCAGGGTAAAAGGAGGGGTAATCAAGCATTCCTCTTCTGTCTGAAATTTCACATCTTGCCTTTGTCATTTCCTCCCAAGGCTTACTAGAAGAAGACAACCAGTGGATGACCCAGATAAACAGACTCCAGAAATTAATTGATAGACTGGAAAAGAAGGTGTGTGATTCCTCTTCTATCTTCTCTTTTCTACTTTTCAAGGAATCCTCATTTGTCTCAGTATCCATGGTTGCCCCAAGGATACAGTAACAGTCATAATCTCAGTGATTCTGTCAGTCTGCTTAGTAGTTATTGGGGGTTTTAGTTTGTTTCTGTTAAAGCAAATAAAGAAGCTCACATTAATTCTCCCTCCTCCCTCTTCTTCCGGTTACATTTGAAATAAGATAAAGGGTTAAGCATTAAATAAATCAACTGCACTTTCTGACTCAGGTTATCCAAGCAATATAAATGGCAGATGCTTTAGTAATACTAATGACACCTTTCAGAAATATTCTTGTTATGAAGTTTTGAGAATCTTTCAAACTAAATCCAGGGAAAGAGGCTGTGCTTTCCACTAAAAACTGAGACTTCACACTTGACTTCTGAAAATTATTGTGTTAACTGATGGTCTTGACATTTAACTTGCTAGTAAGCAAGCAAGTTGGGGTATAAGCAAGCAAGTTAGGATACGATAGAGAGTTCTTTAAAATTATATGTTCCTAGTTATTATATTTTATTGATTAATTCATCTCAAATCAAGAAGTCCTGATATATCCTTAAATAGCTTTGTCAATTAGTAAGAAAATGTGTTTTCTGTGAATGTGAATAGACCAAGGAAGGCACATTTATGTTTGTTAGAATCATAGACTTTGAAGAATCCATACTGTACTTGCAAAAATAAGCTGCATTCTGAGAGAAAGAGAGAGAGATAGAGAGACAGACAGAGACAGAGACAGAAAGACAGAGTCAGAGAGAAAGAGGTTGATTGATTGATTAGTTTAAAGGTGCAGTAGTATAGAACAAAATTCACAAGTAATGCTTCCAAATGCTCACTGCCTGACTCAGCCTTGCCAAAGGACTGGAGCAGATGCAAGCCTCTATAGGTGGCTCTCAGCTGGGATGCTTGGGAAGTTTCTCACCTGCAGGAAGGGTTTCAATTGATCTTTTAAAATGAAGACTCACACCTGCATGGCAAGTGAGAGACTGTAAGTTGAATTCCCAGTACAAAAAAAAAAACCCACTCAATTCAACAGAAATCATTATTTTAATTGAATAACACTGAGGATTTTTTACAAGGTCATGCAAGTGCTCTAAGAATCAGTAGGCCACTGAGAGCAGGGGTTCCCAATGCCCAGTCCTCCATGAAATTGTTCCCTGCCCCGAAAAAGTTGGGGACTGCTGGTCTAGAGATCTGAATTCAGGAAAAGCCAGGCAACAATATAATTTCAAGGATGTGGGGAGCAAGCATTCCTTACTCTCTCAGGTAACTTCCTCTGCCATAAATGAGTTTTAACCATTTCCAGTCTACTGACTTTCTGCTCAAAATTCCATTTGCTTTCTTGGATGGATTCAGGAGAGTGAGTCAGCTTGTTCTCATTGGGGTCACATGTTGGTTTCTTGGACAGAAGATAAGAGAACACCTTGGTTAACAATCCTAGAGCACTGTATGGAAAGAAGAAGAGATAATTCATGTCAAGGCAAATGCACTATCATTAAAGTTAGAATAAATGTTAGTTAGCTAACAAACTCATGAATGAAGTAATATTTGCTATGAAGAAGTAAAATTTTATTACACAGAACAACTGGAGAAGGCAGTGAAACATGAGCAAAGATCAAGTAGATCAGCTTGGTTCCGTCTTCATTTAGGAAAGTAGTGACAAATGAGCTTGAATGGAAGGGTGGATGGATGGATGGATGGATGGATGGAGGCCAGATAGATCATAGATGTCCTTATGTAATCAACTAAGGGATTTGGACTTGGTCTTGAAAACAACAGGATGCACATAGTATTTTTTTTAAACAGGTCAGTGACAATCTAAAAATAACTTTTAACTAAGAAATTGGATGGAAGAATGCAAAGTGGACTACAGCAAATGCTAAATGGATTAAAACAAGAAAAGACTAAGCTCACAATCCCCAGAGAGCTTTCTCAGACAATGGCAAGAAAGAATAGGTTGCATATCCCACACCCACAATGGAAATGGCAAGAGATAGACCTGTACTAAGTTAGCAAGGGAAAAGAAAATGGCAGATTTGAAAGACTAGAAGTGAAATTAACAGCACCATTGAATGAGTATGGTGGGAACCTGGGCTGAGGATTTGAGCCTGACTATTGGAGGGAAGCAATCTTACCATTAACAGGAAAGGGAGAGATGAGTGAGAGATAATTTCTGAAGTAAGATCAGAAAGTGAACCAGTTTTTTAGATCTGTTTATTTCAAGGTGCAATAGGAAGCTTAGGTGGAAACAGTCAGTCAGATGTTAGTAGGAGAGAAATCAGGTCAGAGAGTTCAGGTCTGAAGGGCCATCCCCACAGAAGTGAGACTCCAAGGTCCCACAGACAGGAAAGGTCTCCGAAAAGCAGATTCTATAGAAGAGCTCAGTCAAGGGGCAGCTGCCTTGGAGGGTTCCATTCCCTCTTCCACAGTGTCATGTGTTGAATTTGTTGGCCTCCTACTGGAGCAAACACCTAAACTAGGGAACTTGCTGCATATCAGCTTTTCTTTTTTTTTTTTTTTACTTCCATCAATTGATCTATAAGCTGATTCTTAGGCTATGGAAATTAATTTTCCAAAATTGGAAGTCTAGGAATCCAGGACATCTTTTTGAAAACTAAATCTTACTAAAACATAAAGATTCTTTTGTTAAATAACTTTGAATTCATTTAAAGACCACAAACTGCTTTTAAAAGGCATTTTGAATTTCTTGGGAAAACTGTCTTTATTTGGTGTCTAAAATCTATATAGTTATTTTTAAAGGAATGGCTCAAGCTTTAGTCATACCTTTTCCTCCCCAAAGTTTATTGTCAGGTCTCTTTTTTTCCTAGACTTTCTGCTTCACTTCGTACCTATGAAAGTGTTTCATTTCAAGCATGATGTCTGAGAGGTTCGTTGAAAGTACAATGTGATGGTTTCAGGTGTGGGGCTCCAGCTGTGTAGAGCTCTGCATGAGCTGTCTTAACAAGTAAAGAAGCAGGGGAAGTTCAGTTCTCTCCTGCAACATATTCTGTACTGAGCTGAAATCATTTTTTAGAGAAAAAACACCCAATTGCCAAACAGTGGCTAAGTGCATGTCATCTCACTGCTGAAGCTCTTGTTTCCCGCAGTGGTTAGCACAAGGTTTGATCTCCTGTTAAAAAGAAGTGTGCCTGCGGAGGGACATATGTTATCTTTTCTGTCCATTAAGTATTTATGATGAATCCTTCAGGGACTACAAACCAAAATGGATTCCATTCATCCTCAGGGAAAATAGCACTTGGAATTTCTGCAAGTTTCTTCAGGTTTTCCTTCTGTCCTTTTCATCCTGTATAAGTATTTATGGGTATATACTTACATTTGGTTGAGTCTTGAAAAAACACATTTAATGTAAAAAAAAATCAACAAGCACAATAATAAAGCCTACTTCTTCTTTGCAAAGTACTCAGTGCATTATTAGATCATAGGGCATCTTCTATTGAATGGGAGTAGCTGGGAATGTCACAATCATATAATTAAATTTTTTCATACCTTAGATTGAGAAGATAGAATTGAAAAATGTCCCTGAGTTAGTGTTAGGGAAATAGCAGTCAAGAACATTACTATGTTACCATTTCTATCTGTCTGTAGAATACTTTTTAACATTCAATTCACATCTGTATTCATTATATCACTTTGCCTTCATGATAAAGCTATGATTTCGAGGAGGCATTCATTCAACCATTCATTTATTCAAACTTCATTGAGTAGCTACTATGTGTCTGGCATCATTGTGGCAATAGGAATATGTTGGTGATCAAAACAGGTAAGATCCTTGTCTCTGAAGAGATAGACAGAAAAAACAAGTTAAGCAAATTTAAGAATCAAGATAAAATCAGATAGTGGAGAGTGAGATGAGAAAAGCAGGGCAATGTGATTGGAATGAAGAGGTCACATGCTTAAAGTAAATGGTCTGGGAAGATCTCTTTAAGGAGGCCACATTTGAGCTGAGACGTGGAAGACAAGAAAAATCCAGCTAGAGGAAGACTTAGGGAGAAAGAAGGATCAATAAAAATGAATCACAGACAAGGTAAAGCTGCTCAAAGTTGCACCCCCAGAACAGTGCAGCTCGATCTACATTGCTTGCTCATTAACATGTTGGTGTTATTTCAGATAGCCTGTATTTCTGCAGCTTTCAATTTGTTTCTTATCCATCTGAAGGAATTATTATGCATGATCTTCACTTGGAAGAAATGTGAGAAATGTATTCATAGAATGAAGTCCTTGAATATTATATACGTGGTTTCAGTGGGGACATTATTGTTATTCACTGGTCATCCCAGTGGCTAAGGTCTTAGACAAGTCCTTCACTTTTTAGCAAACATCAATAGTAGTTTCATCTACTTTTTAATTCACTTCTTTTTAGTAAAGCAAAATATGTATTGCAGTATAAATGTATTATAACAATAGAATAATGTCTTTAGTAAAAAAAAAGCAGAAATGCAACAGTTTTCAGTGCAGAAGAAATCAACTTGTTAGGCCCAGTTATTCTAAATTTTTCTTTGTTTTGCCCTTATATCCTTCCACTCTGTTTTAATGTATGTCACTCCTCCCCTTTGCTCTCTAATGGCATTATAGAAATAAACTTACAGCAATAACAAATTGAATACAGCTGAAATAGCTCCTCACAATTCATAAATGGGCAAAATGAGACTTTATTGAAACAATTAAATTTTTTAAAATTAGAATTATTTAGATAATGAAATTATTATGGTGCAATATTAACCATGAAAAAAACTAACATATGATATAGTGTTTACTTTAATCTATTTCTGTGTTTGTTTTCCCTCTGTCATTTCCTCCTCAATTTTTGAAAGTCAGATTTATTTTAAATTTGTGGTTTTTTAAAATTATCTAATTTCTATTTTGTACCTCCCTAATCTTCCATTTCCTGCTCAATCTTAAAATCAGAATTTTTTCATCTCATTTAGACAATGTAGATTTTTGGGTACAATGTCAACCATGAAAAAACTAGCATACGAATATATGATGTTTGTTTTAACTATGTAATTTCTGGGTGTTTGTTGTCATTGTTCTGGTTTTCCCTGCCATTTTCTCCTCTGAAGGATCTCAAACTTGAACCCCTGGAAGAAGAAGTTATTGAAGGGAATACTAAATCTGTAAGTACCTTTCCAGATCAAAATTTTAGATATATATATACTTTTAAGATATGTTTCAATTTCTTTAAAAGCTATCATCTCAATTAAAAATTGAAAAAGTGTGTAAATACATGAATATATTTCACTTTACATGGCTAAATTGTGAGTTGTAGAAGCATAATATCTATTTCACAAGAGTTTTTTGTGAAAACCCTTGGCATATAATAGATGAAAAATGAAAATTTTATGCATGTGTAAATCAATGGAGTTATTGGATAACTGAATGAATATGATTGCCAGGAAAGGGTAACATGCAAATTTTATCCTAAGCACATTTTGCTTTCTGCTAGGTTGAGTACTTTACATACCTAAGCTGAAGCCTGCTCTTCTTTGTTATTGTATTTTACCTAAAACTAGGAACTTTTAAATGCTCAAAAATAATTTTTCAAAGAATAAATTGATGTGTAGAAAACAGGTACCATTTATATCCCTGGGGAAAGTGTCTATCCATAGTGGTGACAATTTATGAAAACTGAATGAAAATGGACAAAGTTATCCTAAAAAGTAGACTGATCTGTGGTAAAAAAAAAAAAATCTAGTGAATAAATAAACTAACTGAAAAGCAACATATCCTGTTATTTTATTATTTTATTTTATTCTATTTTAACACATTTACAGCACATTCTATATGGGGAAATTGGGTGTTTGCATTTACATTTAGTGAGAAACTAGATTTTGCAATCTTGGATACTAACAGAAAATCACTTTTTTAATAAAACTTGGATGTGTATTATGTGCTTTATAGATGTTGAGGAACAGTCACGTTTACATGGAAGCTGGGAAATACCTTTCATCTGTGTATGACGTGCTGTTTCACAGGCACTGACTACATGGTAGGAGGTGATGCCCACTCGTGTGACAGGCTTCTGCCCATTTGTTCAAATTTGGAACACAAAAGGATTCCTCATAGAAAGCCTTGGGGTTTCTCAGCAAAGTTGAATAATAGTTGCTACCATTAGAAGCTTAGAGATCTGGATTTTCCTGTGACACAACTGTATTTTTCACTGCACAGCCAGCACTTTTATATCTCCAAAGACATGACTGTGGTCTGTGTTAGCTCATCAGGCATCTCAGATTTTACAGTGGTTGACTTCCATAGGAAGATGAGCAGGTGTGGAGCCCCATCCTGGAACAGCTGGTTCATTTGGCCTTCTAGATACAGCAATTGTTGATCTTGTGGTGCTGTATCTGGTATCATCTCATAGGCTTGTAGAGAAGGACAACTCCAAGAAAAATGAGTGCAACTCTCCTAATGTTGTAAGAGACAATTGTCTATTCTTAAATAATTTCCTAATGTGAGATTATTAATCTCTATCTATGAGAGAGAAAAACCATCCAAGAGTTGTTTGTAAAAGGAGGCAGCTGTGACATTTACTAAGCCTTGACAGAAAAGAGAGGTCAATGCCAATACATACACTAAACGATCAATACACACAGGATTACTAATTCAGTAGTGCATAAAGTATGAGGTATGGTCAAAACATAGTGAAATTCAAATTTTAAAAATTTATTGCAGTAAAAGACACATCACCATTAATCCACCTCAGAATACTGCCTTCACTTTGAACACACATTCCATTGTGGGTTTTTTTTTTTTTTTTCGAGGGGGCTGTTGTTGTGGTATTTTTGGCCACTTTCTGAAATAGTTCTAGAAGTCTTCATTCATGTGTGTTTTTAGTTGTGTTATCAAGGCTACCTCAATGTCCTGAGTCAACTCAAAATATTTACCTTTCATGATCACTTTGGCTTTTGGCAAGAAACAGAAGTTGCCCAGTGCCAGCCCTAGTGAATAATGTGAATGATGAGAATGAGGACGCATTATATTCTTATTTGGCAGAAATTGCCATAAACAATTGATCAATGTGGGTTGGTCAAAACATACAGATATGGCAAATGTTTAAATTTTAAAATATATTACAGTAAGAGACACATTGCTGTTAACCCTCCTCGAAGTATCCCCCTCACTTCTATCACTTATCCCATCATTCTTGGTATCGTGTCTTTTACTGTAATAAGTTTTTATTTAATTTAAACATTTGCCATATCTTTCAAGCACTGCTATATTTTAAAAAATTAGGACTGGAAAGGTGGTTCAGTTGTCAGTACTGTTTAAAAGCAAGAAGAGATATCCCTTGACTATTTTCAACCGTGTACAATAGGTAGAACTAAGTATGATCTTTGGAAATAGATGCATAGTAATAGCTCAAACTGGTTATTTTCTCTCAGAATTAACAATAAGAGCCAAGTGTGATGGTGCATGACTGTAATCAAACGCTGGCATACTGAGGTTCATAAATTTGAGCCCAGCCTGGGTAACTCAGTGACTTGGCAAGATTCTGTCTTAAAATAAAAAATACAGAAGACCTGGGATGTAACTCACTGCAATGGTTCTGTATTCAATTTCCAGTATCACCATCAAAAAAAAAATTTAATTAGCATTAAGATGTTGTTTATTAAAAGTATTTTTATTAGTGGTAATACATGCATTACTATTGTTTCCTATAAAACCTCTTATATTCAGAATAAACGAAACCATTTTTCATAGTATTCCACAGCTAGTGCTCATAATTGTATCCTACTAAGTGTTCAATGGTCTATTCTGGTGCCTAAAACCATTTTTAGAATTCATTGACTAAAGAGATACTTTTTTCTTTTCCATTAGTGAAGGCATTAGAGCTTTTAAAAATAAATGTCATGATAGAAAGCAGAGAATAAGTTTGTATTACAGCTTGTTTATAGCAGCCAGTCTTTACTGTGCCTGTGCTAGATGCCAAGAGTAATGCTGTACACCCACATGTGCCACTCACTTAATCCTCACAGTCGCTGAAGGAGGTGGTGCCATCAGTAGCTCTATGCTACAGATGAAGAAATTAAGATGTTTAGAGAGTTAGAAACCGCAACTAAATCCTGACAATTAGGTACCAGACCTACACTCATTGCCAGAACATAACATTTCTCCATTAGTCAGTTTTCTCATTGCTCAGACACAATACCTTACACCCACAACTTAAAGCAAAGGTTTAATTTAGTTCATTTCAGGGAATTCAGTCTATGGTCGACTGGTTCCCAGGCAGAGATAACATGGTAGAAGGGTGTGAATGAGCAGATACTTAGTTCACGCCTGCAGGGAAGCAATGCAGATGAATGCCAGAGAGGAATGGGCGAGGGCCCATATGTGGTACCCGGGGGCTGCCTCTGCTACCCAGACACAGCCAGAAGACTGTACTACTATGCTGCTAGGTGTTCCTTAATCAATGAAGTTGATATAGAAGGATCAATGGTCACAACTTCCAATCTAAGTTTTTTGGGGGCTTCCTGGCCATTAAAGTAGAGCTATTCTTTTTCAGTGAGTCTCGAGACTAATAGAGGATTGTTTCATGAGGTTTCCTACCATAAGAGCAGAGCAGATTATTTGGTGAGATTTTTAAAAGTACAGAAAAAGTCTTGGACTCTAACACTGCCCTATCTAGTTTACTGAGCAACAAAGCATTTTGGGATGATGAGTCTAGGATATGGTATCTTTTTTTAGTGCATTTTCCCCCTAACTCAAAGTAATGGAAGTACCATTTATCAAATACCTGTTATATGGGTCGGGGATTTTGCTCAGTGGCATAAGCACCTATCTGACAAGTGCGAGGTAAATCACTGGTACCAAATACCGGTGATTAAATAAATAAATATGTATTATAGGCAAAATCTTACACACAGTTCTACTTAATCTTCCCCCAAACTGTGTGGAATAAATACCACTTTTTAAATTTTATGTAACAGAAGAGTTAAGATGAGAAAGATTAAGTAATTTATTCAAGGCCACATAGCTAGTAAGAGTAAAGCCAAATCTTTTTCATTTATACCACTTGTTCTTGATAAAGAAAAAAGAGGACAAGATTACAGAGATAAATAAAAAAACACTTAACAATTGTAGAGTTTTCAAGGCCCCCTCAAATCTACTACTGGAATGAATAAATACATAAAAGTTTATTAAGGAAATTTTAACAATAGTCAATGATCAAAAGCAAAATTATCTTTATTTCTTGCTCCATAAATAACTTAACCCACCTGCTCCACTATGTACCAGGTCTGGAAAGAATGTCTAGAGATAAATTGGTGATTCTCACAATCTAGAAAATAGACCAGAAGGAATTACAGATATCCAATAAGAATCTGTGATAAAATGTCAAAATTATTACAAGTATAGATTTGCACACCAAGGCAACAGAATCTAATTTAGGGAACTAGAGAGTATTTCCAGAATGACATATTTAAGACAAAACCAGAAAGAGTGGTTTTTTTAAACAGTATTCATTTATTTTTTACTACATTGAATGTTCTACGTTGTTCCAAAGGAACACTATAGTACTACAAAGGAATATTAAAATGTCCTGAATGATTTTTCACAGCATTACATAAAGATAACAACCTGGACCATTTGTGATTTTTATTGTAGCTATAATAAAAATAGGAAGTAAATGTGTATTGGCGTGTACCCAGATTTGAACTCTAACATCATGATCTTATAACTTGTTGAAAATATGGGGATATTTTATTGTCCTCTAACTGTCAAAGTGTAGGCAGTGGGTATGAATCAATAAAAGGTTAATGGGATTTTAGAAAGGGGTCACTCCACTCAGAACACACATGCTGGGTTTGGCTAAGTATGTTGCTCCACCTAAATCTTTCTTACCAGTGCCACCATGTGCTTTGTGTGGTCCTACTTACCAAATGATATTGGAATATCATGATCATTTTCCAGACATTTCCTACATTCAAAAGAAGTATGTTTAAAAACATAAGAGCACATTCTTGTGCTTTTTAAACCCTCAAACATTTCGTTAGCATAGTGCTGTTGTATACACTTGAGATAGATTCTCATATATTCCTTATCATAACAGGAGTCCTCAAATCTAAAATCTTTTTGCCTCTTAACCCTTATCAAACAATGAATAATGTTTTTTGAAGTAAATTGATTCTGCCATATGTTCATAAGTGGGGGACTATCACAAACTAATCTGTCAAGGAGTATCAAGTCAAAACATGGTCTCACTCTATAAAAGCTGTTAAGAGATTATTATAATACACAAGAAAATCTGTGGTATCACTGCAGATAAACTCAGAACACAATTATAAATAGTGCCACATAATGTGAAAAACATGGTGCATTTAAAATATATCTGTCTCCTAAAGATATGTCAATTTTAAAAAGCTGACCTTCATTGAAAGTTTCCAAAAAATTAAAGGCAGAGGCAACTCTGACCTACTGTCACTGGAAATATATTTCTGTAGACTAGGATTGACTCTACCTGTGAACACAGCACTTTTCAGACCAAAAAATTCCCAGTATTTCACCATAGTTCCGTTGTAACAGAATTCTCATAAGGTAAATGGCAAAGGGTGTGCTACTCCTTCTGGATCTGAGAAACAAAACTGTACCACCGTGAGAGACTATTCTACCACTAAAAATGGTCTGCACTAGCTATGCACAATTTGGGCTTCGAAATTTCCATAAGCATTCAGGTTGTAGATTTGGCAGAGACATACAACTATCAAAAAGATGATGGGATTTTCCCCCCACTTTTCCCAACCTTGATATCCCACAATTTGAAAAGGTCTTTTTGCCAGAATAGTCAAACTTTAGCAGATTACCTGTGCCTCATAAACTGATTTCTTTGTGTAAATATCTGAGGAAAGGAGAGGCGGAGCAGATCTTATGTGGATTGCAAAGTAAAATCTAGGAACCATGAGTTTAATTTTTCCACTCATACCCCCATCAGTGAATGAAACAGTCAGCTATTGCTACATAACGACCCACCCCATATTTCACAGGCTAAAAATAACCGTAGTGTTGCAGGTGGAAAACTTAGCCTGGGATCAGTGAGACTGTCATTATGATGTCAGATGGTTTCTACATTCACCTGCGTGTCAGCTTTTCTGATCTCACCTGAGCTTTCTGATATGTCTAAGGCCTCAGATCTAGTCTCCATGTTCTATGTTACTCTAGTGTGAAGGCTGGCACATGACAGCCTGCTACTTGTATACCCATGTACTGCAACATGGCCATATCTATTTGTTTACATTTTATCCATAGCTGCTTTTGCATTACAATAGTAGGGGCCATGTAGCACATAAAGCCTAAAGTATTAACTACTTTATCAGGAAGATAGATCATTTGGAAATGGGAAGGGTTGGAGGGAGGGAGAAGGAGAGGAGAGGAAAGAGATGTAAAAAACACTAAGATGTGTTGTGTATAAGTACCAACTCCATATGTTGAATGTAATCACTATGTATTGCAAGCATGTATTATTAATTTAAAAAAAAGAACTTTAGTGTCATGCATGTTGGCAAGAGCATGGGAATGTAATCCTGCTTAGCTGGTAGAAATGTTAAATTATGAAACCTCTCTGAAGGGCAACTAGACTATAGATGTCAAAATGACAGTGAGCACATTTTTTGTTAGCGCGTGTTTTCAGGACACAGTAATTACATTCGTTGTGAAGAATTGGTACATGTACACAGCAGTGCATCTTACTCCTTTTTACATCTCCTTCTCCTTTCCTTCCTCCTGGCTGCATTTTTTCCCTACTGACCTCCCCACCTCCCTTCATCTCTTTTTTTCTTTCGGTTATCTATCTTTTATTTTAGTCTCTATTTACATTTTTGTGATATTTAAATTTATGTGTCTGATTTATGTCACAAAATTATGGTCTCAAAGTGCATCCACTGTACTACCAATGAATCAAATTTATACTTATTTATGGCAGAGTAGTAATGCTTTGTGTATAAATACCATATTTTCTTTATCCATTCATCTGTTGATGAATATTTGGGCCACTTCCAAGATTTAACTATTGTGCATTGGGCTGCTATAGACATGAGTAGGCATGGATTCCTATACTATGATGACTTTAACTCTTTCAGGAAGATACCTAGAATGGGAAACATCTGAGTAGAGTCAAATTTCTTATTTTAGTTTTATTTCTTTTGAGAATCTCCATAATAGTTGTACTGGTTTACACTCTAATCACTAATGAAAAAGGGCTCTTCCTCCCCAGCCCAACCCTTGCCAGAATTTGTTTTTATCTAATTCCTTGATGATACCCATTATTCCTGGAGCAAGATATAACTTCATTGTTGCTATAATTTGCATTTCTTTAATGGCCAGGGATGTTGAACATTTTTTTAGAGTCCTTATTGGCCATTTGTATTTCTTCTGAGAAGTGTCTGTTCATTTCAGTTGCTTGTTTTTGATAGGTCTTTTATTTTGAGGGCACCTAACTTTTTTCATTCTTTGTATATTCTAAATACTAGTCTTCGGTTTGAGATGGTTGGCAAAAGTTTTTTCCTATTATGTACATTGTCTCTTCACTGTTGGTTGTTTCCTTTACTGTGCAGAAGCTTTTTAATTTAATGTATCCCATTTGTTGGTTCTTGGTATTACCTCTCGTGCAATTCAGAAAGTCCTGGCCTACACCAGGTATTACCTCTCATGCAATTCAGAAAATCCTGGCCTACGACTTAAAGACTTTTACCTATTTTGTCTTCAGCAAATTAAATGTTTCTGTTTTAATATTTAGATGTTTGATCCATTTTGATTTTGGTTTAGTACGTGGCGAGAGATATGGGTCTAGTTTCAGTCTTCTACATGTGGATAGCCAGTTTTCCCAGCCCCATTTGTTAAAGAGGCTATCTTTTCTCCAGCGCATAAATTTTTGGACCCTTTGTCAATGATCCAGTAGCTGAATGTGCTTGGAGTTTTTTCTGCATCCTCTCTTCTTTTCCATCACTTGTCTGTTTTTTGTTTGTTGTTTGTCATTTTTGTTTTTTCCAATACTATGCTGTTTTTATCAGTGTAGCTGTGTAGTATAACTTATAATTTGAAGTCTAGAATTGTGACTCCTTCTATCCATCTCTTGTCACCCAGGAATGCTTTTGCTCTTCTAGGTCTTTTCCAGTTTCATATGAATTCTAGGCTTGTTTTCTCTAGTTTTATGAGGAACACTATTGGTATTTGGTTGGGATTGTGTTAAATCCATATATCAGTTCTGAAAGTATGGCCGTTTTGACTGCGTGTGTTCTTTCTATCCAGAAAGAGGAGATACCTATTATTTTCTTATGTCATCTTTGATCTTTTTTTCACAGTACCATAAGTTTCATTGTAGAGATCTTTCACTTCCTTGGATAGGTTAATTCCTAGGCACTTAATTTCTCTTGATGCTATTGTGAAAGGTATTGTTTCCCTTATTTATTTATTTAGCTTATTATTGATGTACAAAATTGTTATTAATTTCTGTGTGTTGATTTTTTCTCCTGCTGAACTACTGTATTTGATATTGAGTTTTTTGGTGGAACGTTTTGTGCCTCCTTTGTGGAGGATCATGTTATCTACAAATAATGATAATTTGACTTTTTCTTTTCCTATACATATCGCTTTTATTTCTTTCTCTTGCCTGATTGCTTTGGATAATCTTTCAAGAACTATATTGAAAAGTAGTGGTGATAGTGAATATCCTTGTCTTGTTCCTGATTTTAGAGGGGAAGCTTTCAGTTTCCTCCCATTTAATATGATATTGGCTAAAGTCACACTTTGGCTTAACTATTTATTTCTAAAAAAGTATCTTACATGTATTCAAATGATGTACTTACAATGTCACAACGTTGTGAAAGTTAAGAGTATGAGAAAAATAGGCTACGCATGAATGATAGGGTGTACATAAAATACATATCTGTATATCTATGTAATGGAAAGTTAGGTGGTCATTTAAAATGTATGAAACATGAAACCAAATAATAAAAAAAGAGGGAGGCAATTTTACATGTACTGTTATGCAACACTTTCCAAAATATATTATTAGGTGTAAAAAAGCAAATGAAGACAATGTGGGAGGAGTTCTACCCAGAATAGAACACATTTCCATGCACAGGATAGCTCTGTATAGGTTCAGAAGAAAACTGACAATAGCAATCACTCTGTGACGAAGGAGCAGCTTTGTGACAGGTATGAGTAACAATTTTCACTGAGTAACACTTATTCCTTTTTAATTTTTAATTATGTTCGTATATTATCTTTACAAAAATAAATGTTAACTTAAAATGTAATAAAATATTTACTATCTCTTTACAAAGAAAGTTTGCTGACTCCTGCTGTAGCAGACTTTGTTCACACAACAATCCTAGGGATCTAAGAGAAAGAGCAGAAACTACTAAGCTTCCTGGTCCTAACCCGAAACTGGTACCCATCAGTTCTGCCACACTCTGGCAGACAAAGTAAATTAGAAGGCCAACCCAGATCTACAGAGAGGGGAAGAGAATCCATGTCTTGATGGGAGGAGCAGAAAGTGATATTTCATAGTGTATGGGTTCAGAGAGTAGTGGAGGATTCTTGTCATTTTTAACAGTCTGTTCTGATGGGTCACATAATAGTTGCCCTCAGATTAAAAGAGTTACCGTGGAGTAGGTGGATATATTTAAATATCTCATCAGAAAGCCCATGAAAAGCATCTGAATGATTGTTAATCACAAATGCCCAATGAAAAAAAAATCCTTGCAGATTTCTAGGAAAAAGACATGCCCACCATTATTTTGCAAGAGATTATCTTTAACTATATTTAGTTATGAATATTTAAAAAAAACAGACTCCAAGGAGAGTCATACAGAGGTTGATGGTTCACCACAGAAACTTAGAAGATAATTGTAGGCTTAAATATTCCGATTCTTGATTCATGATCCTGAAAGCATATAAAACAAAGGTCAAATAATTTGTTGAACTCATCCAAGTGGCTAGACAAATGGGGACAAATGGGCCCAAATGTGGAATGGTTCCAAAACAATAAAAGTTTGTTCCTAATCAGTGAAGATTCCACACAATGATTCAGGAATCCATGGTCCTTTCATCTGTAGCTCTCCCATCCCTAAGATAGGTTTTCATCCTGCCAACAGAAAAGGAAAAAAGAATATGGAGGAGGTTCACATTCTTAAGTCTTGGTTCAAAAGTGACACATAGTATGTCTTATCTGTTAGGGAGAACTAATCAACTGATTAACCTAACTGCGTGGGAGGCTGCAATACAGGGTCTAGCAATGTTCCTAGAAAGAAGAGAAACAAACAGCTTAGAATTAGCACACTCTACCTTGTAATTTTCAAATATTCATTTGCCTCCTTCTTTTCATATATAGAACACATGCTTACAAATCCCTCCACACAGGAGAGCACCCAAAGTTTCCTAGTTACTGCTTGTAATCAGAATCTAAGATCTTTATATACAACCGTCTTGACTGTAGGGCGAGGATATAGTCTTCTGAGTTATGAGATCAAAAGAGAGAGAAAGAGAGAGAGAGAAGGAGAAGAAGAAGAAGGAAGAGGAGGAGGAGGAGAGATGGAGGGAGGGATGGAGAGAGTGGGAGAGGGAAGGAGAGAGAAGAGATGGAGGAAAGAAAGGAGAGAGAGGGAGGAGGAGAAGATGAAGAAGAAGAAGAAGAAGAAGAAGAAGAAGAAGAAGAAGAAGAAGAAGAAGAAGAAGAAGAAGAAGAAGAAGAAGAAGAAGAAGAAGAAAGGAGGAGGAAGAGGAGGAGGAGAAGGAGGAGGAGGAGAATATAGAAAGAATAGAGGGAGAGGGAAAGAGAGAGAAGGAGACATGGAGGAAGGGATGGAGAGGGAAAAGAAGAAGCAGAAGGAGAAGAAAAGAAGAAGAAGAAGAAGGAGAAGGAGAAGGAGAAGAAGAAGAAAAGGAAGAGGAAGAGAAAGAAGACAGAATATACAGAGACTATATAGCAATAAAACCGGGTCAGAATAGATGCCACAAAAAATTCCATTAAGAAAAGGGGTAAGCCAGGAGTGGTGGTGCATGCCTTTAATCCCAGCACTCGGGAGGCTGAGGTAGGAGGAGCATTGTGAGTTCAAGGCCGGCTTGGGCTACAACGCGAACGCAAGGCTGGTCTGAGCTACATAATGTGACCCTGCCTCAAAAACCTAGGGCTGGGAGTTTGGCTCAATGGCTCAAGCACCTGTCTGTGAGGCACGAGGTTGTGAGTTCGATCCCTGGTGCTGCAAAAAAAAAAAAAAAAAAAAAAAAAAAAAAAAAAAGAAAGAAAGAAAAGAAAAAAAGAAAAGGGGTAAATGGCAAATACACAGTATTCACTGCAACAATAAATTAATACTGGGAAGGAATTGTGGTATGTGACCCTGGGTCTCTAGTCTGGAAAGATTTCTCCTACCCTTTGTTCTTTTGAAAGGTTCTTCTTGGTCTATTACCCTCTGTGACCATCTGAAACAGCCCATTGGAGAATATTACCTGCTTCAGGTGGTGGGAGGAAATGTTTATAGCCTGCTTCCTGCTCCATATATACTTGTGGGTTCAAATGTAATTTCAAGGTCTAAATAGTCAAGGAATTTTAAGACTAATATCAAGATTGCTTTGGTAATATAGTTCCCCCCACAATTTGGTAGCCTCCTGGCCAATTTACATATAGTCAGTTTCATGTGCCAGGGGCCACACCTGTCTTTTTCTAAACATAGTTCTCTAGGTTTGTTTCTTCTTTCCATTAGTCCTAAAAAGACAAGAATTCTGTCTTGAGCCATCACTGCATACCCAGAATCCAGGGCCTAGTATTTACTTGTCACAAAGTAAACTGAGAAATTCATTGGAATAGGAGACAGTAGACCACAGGTTTCATTCTAGCTCTTAGGCTATCTGGCTGGTAATTTGCAAAAGTCATTTTCTCTATATTCTAGATTATCTTTGTATTTTGTTGGATTTTGAGCTTTTGTGGCTGATATAAGTTCTTACATTTGTTTTCACTCTTATAATTTTTCTCTCAATCCTCAGAAAAGGGGAAAGGAATAATGTTGATATTTAAGATTCCATGAGAAACCACAGAGAGATTTTAAAGGAACTCTCCAAACTACAATTACTCTGTTAGTAATGGGATTTGCTAAACAAAGCAATTGGCGTCCAACCAAATGTGATCCATTAAACAGGAACTCTGCTTAATGCTATGGTGTTTTGAACACAACCTATCATAAATAATATATTTGAGAACCCTATAGTTGCTGATGCACCATTTGAAATGCATCAATGCATGCATATTTTTTGAAATTTGGTTTCTGTAATGATCATCATAATATGTATAATATCACAAAATATCTAAGAAGCTGAAGCTGTGCTGTATAGAAAAGTGACTCTAGGACAGTGATCTCAGCTTTGTTGCTTATTAGAGACACATAGAGAGGTGTTTAAAAATACTGGTGCCTGGGCCCGCTCCCAGAGATTCTGATATAAATGTAATCTTAAAACCTTCCAGTGATTCTAATTGAATCACTGCTTTTGAAAGGGAAATGCATAAAAGACACTTTCTTTTTAGCTCCTGTACTAGAGCCAAGAAAAATACCCCACCTATACTGACAGGCTTTCTACAGTTTTATGTTTGGTACCATCGTGGCCTTCCTTGGTCACATTTTGGGATGGCAGTTGTTTGCTTTGTGAGGAGGGTCGGGTTGGGCAGTGAGGGTCACTTTAAATGAAGCTCCATGATAGCCATCACCCTACCCTTTCCTCGACAGCACATCATGCTGGTGCAGCGTCAGATGTCTGTGATAGAGGAGGACCTGGAAGAATTCCAGCTGGCTCTGAAGCACTACGTGGAGAGTGCTTCTGCCCAAAGTGGGTGCTTGCGGTGAGTGCTCCCGGCTGGATTCGGTCCTGCGGGTCCCACTTAGAGGAGGCGGGGTAGGGAAGACAGGCATTGGAGAATACTCAGGTTAAATTATGCTGCGCAATGTAGCCCTCTGGGCAACACCCTTTGTAGAGTTTGGGTGTTTATTGTCTGATCCATGGATCCTAAGGTAATTCCCTAAGGTAGAGACCCAAGGAAAAATAAATTTGAATAAAAGGAGTTTCAGGTAGATTGAAATTCCCCCTTTGGTATCTAGGCATCCCGCATTCATTTAAAATCATGTCTAGAGATGAGATGAGGCATTGACTCCATCCAGCCTTGATTGCAGTATACCCCATGGCCTGATGACCACTCTGCCATTATGAAATTGCCAGAGGTCTCTGAAGTCATAATTTCAGATCTTGTTTATTTAATAAAAGCAGTAGTAGCTCTTTCCTCTTCCCATGGGCACCACTCAGCTCAGGCTCCTATTATCTGGGGCTACAAAAATATATTATGCCTCTTGTGAAGTTTTTCCACTCCAGCCATTCTGGTAAACAGCTCCTAGAGTAACTTCCCAGAAATAATTACAGAATTGCCTTAACCAGGACCCTGCAGTGAGTCTAGTGAGTATCTTACCCAATACTAGATATTTATCCTGATCCTCTATTCACACTCCCAGCATACTCCAAAATCCATGTTATTACTACTATTTGTTCCCCTTAACTAAACACTTTGCCTTATGCACAGCTGTCAGTGGATGATCCAGCATAATCTTTTCACTCTTACTGTGCTTTAGACCTGGCAACTCCCTCTTTGAGAAATACATATCCAACTGCAGGTCTCTGTCATTTCCAGACCCTGACACCAAATTTACCTGCATTCAAAAAATTTTCACAACTGTCACTGGCCAGCATGGAACCTTGCTTTAGTAGAAACGGAAATTAAAACTAAAGCACAAATTTGCGGGAAAATGCTTTAATTAGAAAGTAAGGCTGGGCATGGTGGTGCACCTTCAGTTTTCAGGAGGCCAAAGCAGGAGAATTATCATGAGTTCAAGGCCAGCTTGGGCTACATAGTCAGTTCAAAGCTAGTCTGAACTACATAGTGAGACCCTGTATTAAAAAAAAAAAAAAAGGTAAAATGGTGCCCTTACTTTACCTTGAAAAGCTGAGAAAAGTCAGGCAAGCCCTTAAGAAAAGAGAATAAAATACTTAGACAAGTGCTCCAACTTGAGCAGCTGGAGGCAGCACACTTGTATGAAGGGGATCAGACTGGCCCACATATCAGAGTGGAAAGGCAGTTTTTAAGGATTAGCTGAGGTGGACCAGGGTCCACTTGATTATCACTCAGTCCTGGTTTTATAGCTTTGGAATTTTCTTGACTTGAGGGGTATTTGTATTCCCATGAAATGGTTGTCTCTGTGGTGGTTTCAGTCATGTAGGGCTCTGCTTCTCCTGGAATACAGGGGATCACATGGTTAGAACAATGGCTGGAGACTTCTGAGGTCAGCTGAATGTTCCTATAAATCCCTTATCATGGAGTCCTCAGTCCTCAAGGAAGACAGTATTACATAACTTCAGTGCTAATCAACTTTGTTTTGCCAACTTTTAAACAGACACTTTCGAAATGATTAACAAACCTATATGCAGAGCTGAAAAGGGATTTGACCCAAAGTTTTAAGGTAACAAAGGATACAAAGTGAAGATCATGCTTTGGTCTGGTTTTAATTACATATTGAGCATCTGGAGGCCCAAGTGAAGGATCACATTTTTTAGGAAAAACTGCTTTTATGTTTTTGACTGCCTAACAAGAAAACCCATAAGTTACATCTCTAATAAGCAACCAGCTAAGTTCCCAGAAGCTGCTCCATCCCCTGTCCCTATAGTGGATTCTGACTATGTCACAACCAAATCTACCCTTATTTTGTGAGGTTGTTTAAACTGCATTTCCTAAGGATCTTCAGATATTGCTTTGGGAAAGCTCTTTAACAGATGTGCATTTGTGTTAGTGTGCATCTGTGTGTGCATATAAACACATACTTTGTCTCTGAGTCCTTTGCTCTTTTCAGTGACTAATTATATTTTATTCATAACACAGCAGTACATTATTCCAGCTAAGAGGCTGAAAGCCTCCCATCCATGGAAGAACATGAAACATGAGCCAGGGCCAGTACTGCATATACGATGTCTCCCTGGTCGACTTCCTCCCTTGAGTATGAGCATTTGCTCAGCACCATTCACAGAGCACATCTTCTCAATGGTGCCTTTGTGCCAGGAACACAGGAACTGCTGTGCTGCTATTATCCTTGTTCTACTTCACATCAGCTCAGAAGGGCACAAATCAAAATCCCATTGTAGTTCTTATAGTCAAGTAAATCAAGAAGGATTTACCAAAGCAAGAATATCCATAGTTTTTAAAAGCCCCCTCATTTAAAAATAAGATTGAATAGCTGGAAAATGCAAACGAGGCTTATTTATACCTTCTGCAGTGTAAACTGCAGAAAGAAGAGCTCAGTAAACTCTTTTTTGGTTAGTGAGGACATAAAGATGATAAAGTCTGTTTCAGGGATTAGAGGATTTACATGTATAAAAAGAACACAGAAGTGTATTTTTCAAGATTCAGAGGCTCTGCTCCAGTGTGTATGGGCAATGTGCTCCAAACCACTAGAACAGCCCCAGTGGGAAGGAAACAGGCTGTCAGAGAGGAAGAGAGTGAATGGATTTGTGCTGTCTGCTGCAAACTCTGTCCTCCCCGTGTCGTGAGGAATTGCTTGGTCAGCTCCTGCTGAAGTGGAGGGAAAGAGAATATCCTTTTTCTGTAAGATAAATAGATGCTCTTAGACCCTTCCTTTCTTTACAAGACTGTTTCTTAATGGTTCTTCTTCATATTGCTGGGTCTTCAGCTAGTTTCTTTTGTGGAGCAGAGAGTTTATCACATGGGAGGAGCATTAGAGAATCACCACCCACAGATGGGATCTATGTGGAACAGATTTTATATCAGTGCATCTAAGTTCAATTTTTCAGATGTACCAATTAATCAAATGCAATTCGCTATCAGAATCAGTGGATGAATGGTCAAATGCCATTTGCTTGGGCACACCCAGCACAGTCACTTGGTACTTTGCTCATAGGCTAAAACTCTGGGAATTGTCAGACTTTTGCAGTTTCTCCCATTATGGCTAGCTTTGCATCACCATGGTTAGACACAGAATGCCGCCATAATATAAAATAGTAACTGTTGAGGATTTACAAAATCTATTTTGCATCCATTTTCTTAGTCTTTCCAACAACAATCAGAGGCATAAACTATGTCCAGTTTAGAAGGAAACAGGCTTAGGTGCATTACACAGCTCGCCTTTCATTTATCTGACTCCAAAACCCATGTTGAATCCTTCCTGTCAATATCTGGTCATCCTAGGGCCAGGGTTGTAGCTCAGTGGCACAGCACCTGCCTGGCAAGCGCAAGGCCCTGAGTTTAACTCCTGATACAAGAAAAAAAACAACAACAACAACAACAAAACATTTTGTTTATCTTTGAACTAGAAATTCCTGGACTTGCTGTAGTTAACCATGGGTAGAAGGAACAAAATTTTTCCTGCCCCGATTACAAGACAGCCTTGCTTTCTTAAATTCAGGCACTAAATTACAGAAGTTTTTACCTTGTAAGTTATTTGACTAAAAGACTCAGATTTTTTTTCCAGTATGGTGGATTGAATGAAGGGTCTTTGCACTGATAAATATATATTAGTATATATATATATTTATATATCAGTATATATTTGTATATATATACACACACACCTATATACAGATATATATAGATAGATATTTTCGACACCTTTTCATTTTTTAAAATTTTGAGACAGGGTTTCCCTAAGTTGCAAAGTTTTCTAGGCCAGGCTCAAATTTGTGACCACCTGTCTCAGCCTCCCAGAGTGCAGGGATTACAGACATGTGCCACCATTCCCAGCTGAGACTCAGAATTTTGAGGACTCACAGAAGTCACAGTATCTAGTTTTTTTAAAAAAATAAGTTAGTAAAAAACTTAAGAGATCATTTGTGTGAACCAATGTATTGCGCACACACACACACACACATTTCATATTGGGTTTTTTCTACAAATAGCAAATTTATTATTTACAGTAATTTATAAACATTAAAAAATGTATTACTTACAATTTTGGAGACTGAGAAATCCAAGATAAAGTTACCAGTAGATTAAACTTATATTGAGGAGCTGTTCCTCATAGATGGTCTAACTCTTAATACCTTTATGTTGGGGGTTAGGCGTCAATGTAAGAATTTTGGACAACATATACCTTCAGACCATAGCCATCCCTAATATTTAGTATATATTTTCCATGATTTATTCTTCTTTTTAAACTTATTTTATAATTATGAAGGCTTGTTAATCCATTTGGCATAAGGAGGAGCTAATTGGATAAATGTGGTACACACAGTGTTTTTAGAACCATGGTTGACATGAGAAAGAATGATTTTTGCCTTCAAAAATCTTAGAATTTAATTGTGGAAATAAGATGCTCATATATGAAGGCAGTAAGCTATTAAAGTCATATCCCGGCCTAAAATTTCACAGCTTTTAAAATGATTTCTATGAATTTCTAGAACTTGAATGTGTTCAAAGTCCCACATCAAGGGTGTAGGGAAAATAAATGTGGATTATACTGTAAGAAATAACCCTCATATTTCCTTAAGAATTGCTGAGTATGGTGGCACACATCTGTAATCCTAACACTCAGGTAGCTGAGGCAGAAAGATCACCTTGAGTTTAAGGTCAGTCTGAACTACATAGTCAACCCTGCCTTAATAATTAAAAAAAAAAAAAAACTAATGGAAAAAGGCAGTATTTAAACAGATAAAATAAATGGTGGACAGAGTACGGTATGGTACAATGTGAAAACTGTCCCTCTTTTTGTGATTTTCTTCACTGGTTAGGCCCCATGAGTTATGGCAGGGCACACACAGGGTCCTGTCCACTTTCCATTGAACTGGTGCTCTCCATCCCACAGAGGAGGAAAGTGAAGTTGAGTAAGGGGCCCGGGGTGACACAAAGTGATACAGCTAATAAGCGGTGAATAACTGGAGTTCTGTTGGGTCAGTCTTTAAACTACCACCATGTAAGACTTTAATATCCTCTCTAATCCTTCAGAAGTTTGAATATTATGTTAAAATGTGAGTTTCTTACAGACTTGTGGTGAGGAAAACGAAAGGTCAAGACATACAGCAGCGGGTATTTAACGTAATAATACAAATTAATTAGTTTGCAGGAAGCACTTGATGAAGAGCTTGAAATGCTGAGTGTTTTAAATTTGTCCATTTCACTGTTTGGTTACCTTTGGAAATTACAGGTTCAATTGAGACTGTGATGGGAGACGTGGATTTTCTTCCCCAGAGACAGTATATATATGCATATTAATTGGCTGATCATTTCTGAGATTTTATGGAATCCTCAAAAAGCTCATCCATGAACTTCTTAGGATGAGACCATCGCAAAGTGCACTTTGTAGTCAATTCTTATGATCCTAACAAAAGTCAAATGTTAGGCTGGGAATATGGCTCAGTGGCACAGTGCCTGCCTGGCAACCACAAGGTCCTAAGTTCAATACCTGATACAAAAAAGAAAAAAAACACCGTAAGTTGAATAATAATACTTGCTACATCATGCCTTAAGAACCAAATTAGATAAACAACTATTTTCAAAAAACGCTAAACTATAGGCAAAGAACTAAAGAAAAATATATTAAAATTCCTGTAGATGGTTACTGCCACCTGCTGGTCGTACTTAGGTAAACTCCAAATCTACATTAATCTGCTACAGTATTTTAATGATAAAATCTTTGTTGTCTATTAACTCAAAATCCCGATTTTTCTAACCTTTTATTTTCTTTTTTAATCTGAATATATTAGTTAACAGTTGGCTGAAAAGTTGTACTTTCAGAATTCAGTTAAGGCGTCTTTGTCTCACGATCTTCCCTAAGTTTATGAATGTGCCCCCTCTTCCCCTTTGCTTCAGCATGGATTTGGACACTCTTCATCTCTCACCTAAACTCCTTCACCCCCTGCCTACTTTTCCTGTCTGCCCTGTGTGCCTGTTCTCTGCTGATACACCACACAGCCCTCAGCAGTGTCCTTTAAAACACAGCTCCGGCCATGGCACTTTCCCTGTTTGAAATGCTCCAAGAGTGCCTCGTTGCTAGAGGGGTAAATGAACAGACTTCATCTCAGCTTGTATTGTTGGCCAGTCTCCTTTCTTTCCTCATCCCTCCAAAATATAGGCTTTTAGGCACCTCAGGATAATCAAAGAACTAGAAGGGACAAACTGAAAGAGGAACTTTTAAAAATAGTGATTATTACCAGAATTTGCACTCTCAAATCTGACCCAAAGTTGTGTGAGATGTGTTCGTGTGTGTATAAAAGAGAAAGAGAACCGCTATGTGCCAGCAATCTAGGAGTTAGTCTGCAGAGCAGCACTACGATCCATGTGGCCCAAAAGGCTACACAAGTGGAGAAAGATCGGGAACTTGACAGGAGCCGCAGTGGTTGACAGGACCCATCCGTGGAGTTACGGGTGGCACAGATTCTCATTTTTGTGAACTCTAACATGATATGTTTGATAAATCATTTCAAGCAAATGAATAAACTTACAAAAGTTGTATTTATGACATCTAAGACTGTTTGCATGGTGCAAGCCAGAAAACAAAACAAAAAAATTCTATGCCACACAGACAGACATAGTGAACTAATCAATTTCTGACAAGCCTATTTGATTTTTCTGCAGCAACTTAGGTTGTTTCCTATGTGAACAGATAAGCTTCACATCACATGTAAAGTTGATTACAAAAATTAGTTGCTTCTTTATTTTCCAGTGGCTAATCAGGTCTTTTCTTTTTTATTTCAGTATTTCAATACAGAAGCTTTCAAATGAATCTCGCTACATAATTTATGAGTTCTGGGAGAACAGCAGTGTGTGGAATAGGTAAGTTATGAGCAATGCTGGTTTGTTTTTGTGAAACCAGGAAAAGTACAACATAGATGATGAAATTTTCAGGCTTGTAGGAAACATTCCACTTTGTTTACTTCAGTTTAAAATGTGTCTTGCCCATTACTCTGAATCCCACATTTTTGAGAAAGGGTCTCACTATGTAGTTCAGGATGACCTCAGACTTATGGCTAACCTCCTGCCTCAGCCTCCCAAGTCCTGAGATTACAGGTATGCGCCATCTCACCTGGCTGCTGAATCTCACATCTTTACAAATTTATTTTATGGATTAGAAATCACTTCCCTCTTGAAGCATTGATACTTTGGGTATTGATTCACTTTGAGTTAGAGTATTTTACTGATGCTTTCAAAGAAGTAGAATAGATACAAGTCGTGGGTGTCTAAGGAACTTGAAGGTGGTAAGGGCATAGAGTTTTATAAACTTGGTGGTTACTATTTTTAAAATAAAGCTATATATAATGGCTAAGAGCCTCATAACTTTTCTAAATGTCTCTAAATGCTATAAATAAGGGCAAAATTCAGGACACTGGCCAAAATAAAACCAAGTCAATTATGAATTTTAGAATATGATTAACAATAAATAACAAATATGTAAGTCAAAAAATGAAAGGAAGGAAATTTTTGCCATTCTGAGGTTATACAGACAGTTCCACATGGCTTTAAATAATATAGAAAATATAGCTCTCGAATAAGTCAAAGTTTGGGGTGTTAAATATGACAGTGGGAGTTAACAGAACACCTTTAAATTCAGCTGATACACATTTTACCATAAAATTTCATTTTGTAGCTTTAAGAAGTCACTTGGAGGGCCTGAGGAGCACAACTCAATGCTAGGACACTTGCCCAGTGTCATGGGCCCCCAAATTTAATCCCCAAGTTCAGTGTCCAGTACCAAAAGTGAGAGGGGGCACTTTGTGTAAAGATGAAGGCAAAATGACTCCAACTGCACCACAGGTGTATACTAGCCTTAAAGACACCTAATCAATTTTATGCTGCTAGGCCTGCATTTTAAGATGGATGATTTCTATCTATGTCATTTTATTCTAAAGGAGTGAAAAAATACACAGTCCCTTTTCTTAGTTATCCTATTTTCATTGTTTCTTGCTGAAATTAGAGTCTACCTATCTTTTATCCTGTGTAGAATTAGTATTTGTATTTTAAAAGATTTTTTCCTTAATTTCTGATGACAATTACCAAATTTTGCTTGAGTCTTTTTTAAAAGAAGATAACAATTAAAGCAAGTCTTTATACAGGTACCTAACATAGATCCACCAAAACTTTGCCATCTTGGTTTAATTTTTTCTGTACTCTAATTAGGTTGTAAGTAAAAATGTATAACCTTAACTTGTAATCATTTATACAGCCACCTTCAGATGAATTATAGCAAGACATTCCAAAGAAGTAATGTGGATTTCTTGGAAACGCCAGAGCTCACATCTACTATGCTAGTTCCTGGTAATTATTCTGGGTTCACGTTGTTTCTGTGTGTTTGTATATTACCTGTGGTTTTTTAAAAATTGTATGTTCTTTCCTAATAAACATTACCAGTGATACCCTCTGTTTCTTTATATCTCTAGTAATTTGGAGTTAGGGAAGGGAAAAAGAGAGATTCATTCTTTTGCCTTTAGTCCTTAGTTGGCCCCATTTATATTCCTGGCTATGCTAAATGTATCCTTAGAAGTTTGCTGGTAACCTTCAAAATTTGACTTGTACAAGTCAAATTGTAGTATTTTAAAACATTTTCAAATTCCTTACCATACTGAATTTAGTACATTGAATACAATTTGAAATAAATGACTGATGTTGATTACAGTTATGTTAGACATATTTTCTTATAATAACTGTTAAAATAGTATTTATAATTGGAGGACAGAAGAATGAAGAGTACTGAAATAAAATTGTCTAAAAAATCTGGCCTGGCCAAAGTTTAAAATAAATGAGAACCAAAATTCTTTTGTCCTTCCACCTACTGATTTACCAATAAATACCTATTTTTCCAGGGTATTAAAATGCACTTGACCCCAGGTGTAGTGATGTGCCATTTGAGCTGCACTTCTAAATACGCATTGTGATAGAAGCTAAAAGGGCACAAAGCAAAAACGCAGTCCCTACATACAAAGTGCCATCTGTCCAGTTTGAAAGGAATCCTTGCAAACTGAATGTTTTCAGGGAAAATAAAAACAGTTCAAGGAATAAAACAGTTGCCATTCAAAACAATATGGATTTAGAGAAGTGAACGCTTTCTTAATCTAACAGTTTTGATGGATGATGTCTCAACTTTGAGGCTGAGAATTTCATTATACAAGTATTTGAAGAGTAATCTGGAGTCATTGAAAATCTTTTGAAAAATGATGATATGCTCTAATTAGTAGTAACTGACAGGAGGGACAAAGACTGACATTATGGAGTCAAGAGAGATTAACCAGGCAAAGCCAGGCAAGAAAAGCACTAGAGCTAGGAGCTGGCCAGAGAGTTTGGAACTCTACTTTCTGATGTAGTTTTTAGGATTTAATCACAGCAACATGATGGTTGAGCCCTGGGCTTAATGAGAAAGTATGTGAGTAAGAATAAGATAAGAGAAAGTCTAGGAAAATGCCTTTCTATAAAAGGTTGATAGATGGACAAAAGCCTCCTTTATTATTTAGGACACTGAAGGCCGCTAACCACACACCAGTGCAATTATTTAAATACAAGATGACCCAAAATTGCATTTTTTCATTAATTTTATAAGATAATGTAATGGGAAATATAAAAATGACAGTTTTTTCAAATTTTCTCAACACAAGAATTAACTGGTTGAAATGACACCTGCTTGAATGATGCTCAGGGTAAACTGTTAAATAGTTAAAGAAGAATCATAAAATGTCAAAAGAGGGAAACGTAAGGTATGGCACTCCTTGGGGGCACTAAAGCATGCCACTGAAAATTGGATTTGACAAGTTCACTACTCAAAAGTTTTAATAGAGTGATAGAAATTTTAAACTATAGTAGATGTTGATGGATTGGAGAAGAAATAGAGGATGAGAAAGTAAATTCTGAAATTAATGCCAGATGAGGGGACAGGATGATCAGGTGTAAAAGCTTTCAAGTTGACTGACTTATGATCTGAGCCTGAGCTCTAGTTGTATATTTACTCTTAAGGACAGGTTTGTCTGGCCCAGAGAATGTATAACTGTAGAATTTCTCTGCTTTACAGCTCAAATTTAATCCTCAAATAAGAAAACAATGAATATAGTTGGAAGTTTCTCTTGGTTCACAATTTGACTCATGCAGTTTATATTAGTAGGCACCATAGCTTAAGGAAAGTTGCAGGTGATGGTAGTTAGCAGGTTATTAACAGACGTCTGACACTGCCTTCAATTTATTCACTCAAGAAAGTTTTTACTTAGCTAACACTGTTCTAAATAGGGAGAAAAGGCCTAGAGTATAAAATCTATGCATTTAACAGCTTGTATACACAGAATGAAGGAAAATGAGACTGATGTCTGTCATGTGCCCATATGATTTCCAATACCATTTTTTAAAGCAGCTTTGTGCATTTTTGTGTTATGTAGTTGTGAAAAAAATAAAACCAAAATTTCCTTTAGGTCTAAAATGAAAAATATTTTTAAAAAGCAGCTATTACATTTATAAACACAGGATGGGTAGGTTTTTATTTTTAATTCAGAAATTAAGATTTCTAATAAGATTGCTTTACCTAAGATACATCTCAAAAAATAAAACAATTAAGCCAGACTGCATCTAGACTTAAAAATATAAACTGAGATATATTCCTGGAATTCTCAAATTTTAAAAAATCAGTCAGATAAGCATACTGGGATATAGCAGCCTAGGCCCATCAGCCATCATGAACCATGCAGACAAGAGGCAAGAACTCCCTTTGTGGTAGAATATCCCCTTTCATAAGAGGCCTGTGCTTATAAGAAAAAATGATACACAGTGAAATCTACCTTGCAGTGCAGCTTCAGTGGTGCAGCCTCAACATAACCTGGTAGGGCCCCGCCCAGCATCCCCAAACATTTGGGACCTTTGGGAAGTGGCTGGGGTCTTGGTTGGGCCCTACCCAGTGACCCTGAGTGGCAGGGGAACCTCCTGTGCCGAGTGGCATGAGCTCAAGGCCTGTAGAGTGAACCCCAGATAGCCGTGCAACATCAGCACCTCAAATGGAAATTGGTAGGGCCCTGCCTAGTGACCCCAAGCAGCAAGGGAGCTTTGGTGTGCTGTGTAGTATGAGCTGAAGGTCTTCACAGTGCACTCCATCTAGTTGTTCGGCCTTAGTACACCACTCAGAACCTGGTAGAGCCCCACCCAGCAAATTCAAGCAGCCGGGGAGCTTTGGAATGCCACAGAGGGCATGCTGAAGGCCTGCCCAGCATACTCCTCCCATCTGAGGGGCCTTCAAGTGCCAATAGGGACCAGCGGAATACAGGAAAATGACAAAAAGAAAGAGCAAAATGCAATCTCAAACCTCCAGCCCAGCCCAACCAAGCTTAGGAGGCATGGACACAGAAGAAAGTGTAAGACATACACCTGAAACTTCTGAAATGATAGCAACTGAAGCAAAGAAACAATTCCATGAAGCTGTAAAGAAACTCAGATCAGAAATAATCTCCCAGGTAAAAGAAGAAATGATAAACATAATAAAAGAAATGCTCAACACATCTAAAAAAGACACAGTTAAAAAAATTGAGGAGCACTGCAAAAAGATGGAACCCTTGAATGAACAATTTAAGAAAGAAGTAGAAGGCATGAAACAGATTCAGAGAGATATCCAAGAAATCAAAAATTCCATTGAAAGTGGGCAAAACCACCTCAGTGAATGTGAAGACAGACTTTTGGACCTCAAAGACAAGATTGCAGCAAGTGAACAAGAAAGGGAAGATCTTTTAAAAATAACAAGGGATCAGGGAATAAATTCAACAGTTGCGAGGTGATGTAAAGAAAAACAATATACAATTGATAGGTGTAAACGAAAAAGAAGATGACAACACAAACGATATCAAAAGACTATTTACAGAAGAAATAGCTGAAAATTTCCCAAACATGGGAAAGGAAATGGACATACAGATAAGTGAAGCATATAGAACTCCAATTAGCCATAATCAAAATGAATCTATACTGAGACATATAATAATCAACATCCCAGAAATTCAACATAAGAACAGAATATTAAAAGCTATTAGAGAAAAGAGACAGCTCACCTATAAAGGAAAGCCCAACAGAATCACAGCAGACTTCTCCACACAATGAAGTCAAGGAGAACATCAAGTTTGCATTTCAAATCCTAAGGGAAAATGACTTCCAACCCAGATTGATGTAGCCTGCAAAACCGTCCTTCAAAATTGATGGAGAAATAAGATACTCCTAAGACAAAGAACAACTGAAGAACTTTACGACCACCAAACCAATCCTGCAAAGAATACTGAAAGAATTCTAGATAGACATAAAAATAACTACAACTCCAAGTACACCAACAGAAAAAAAACCCACTAAGCAGATCAAACAATTAAACAGAGAGGAAAGGTAAAGAATCAACAGCAGAAAGATAACATAGCAAAAAGAAGCCAATATATATCAATTATAAACATTAATACAAACAGCCTCAATTCACCAATTAAAAGAAACAGACTGGCAGAATGGATCAAGAAGCAAAATTCAGCCATACACTGTATACAAGAAACCCTTCTACCCAAAAGGAAATTAACAGACTGAAAGTCAAAGGATGGAAAACAATATTTCATGCAACAGGAAGCCCCCAAAAAGCAGAGGTAGCTATTCTGTTTGCAGACAATGCAAACTTCAAACCAAGAATGATCAAAAGATATAAAGAAGGTCACTACATACTAGTTAGGGGAAAACTAAAAGAGGAAGAGATAACAATCTTAAATATATATGCACCAAATATGGGAGAACTCAGATATATAAAAAAATAATAGAAATGAAAAATCAAATAAGCAATAACACAGTTATAACAGGGAACCTTAACACTCCATTGACACAAAGAGAGAGATCAACTAGACAGAAAATCAGTAAAGAAATAACAGAACTGAATCAAACTTGTGAACAAATGGACTTAGTAGACATGTACAGAGTGTTCCACCCAACGACCTCAGAATATACATTCTTCTCAGCTTCACATGGGACAGTCTCTAAAATAGATCATATACTAGCCCATAGAACATGCTTAAGTAAATGCAAAAGAATTGAAATTATACCATGTATATTATCTGATCATAGGGCCATGAAACTAGAAATAACAAAAAACTGCAAAAACTCCATAAACACATGGAAGTTAAATAATACACTCCTGAACAATCAATGGATCACAGAGGAAATTAAAGAAGAAATTAAACAATATCTGTAATCAAACAAAAATACAAAGACAACTTACCAGAACCTATGGGATGCAATGAAAGCAGTGCTCAGAGGAAAATTTATTGTGATGAATTCCCACATCAGGAAAACAGAACAAACACAAATAAACAACCTGCTGCTACACCTCAAACATCTAGAAGAGGAAGAGCAAGTTAAGCCCAAAGCCAAAAGAAGGGAGAAAATTATAAAGATCAGCGCAGAAATTAACACAATATAGACTAAGAAAACAATACAAATAATTAATGAATCAAAGAGTTGGTTCTTTGAAAGAATAAATAAAATTGATAAGCCCCTAGCCAACCTTATTTAAAAAAAAGAAAAGATAAAACTCAAATTCAGGCAATAAGAATGAAAAGGGCAAAATAACTACAGACTCTGGAAATTCAGAAGATCCTCAATACCTACTTCAAAAACCTTTACTCTTACAGGTTTGATAACACAGAAGAAATGGACAGATTCCTAGAAACCTATGAATTACAAAAACTGAATCAAGAAGATGTAAAACTGCTGAATGACCCAATTTCAGTTAATGAAATTGAAAATGTAATTAGAACCTTACCAACAAATAAAAGCCCAAGTCCTGATGGATTCACAGCTGAATTCTACAAAAAATTCAAGGAAGACTTAATGCCAACACTCCTCAGACTCTTCAATGAAATTGAAAGGAAAGCAAGTCTCCCTAACTTTCCTGAAAGCAAGTATTACCCTAATACCAAAACCAGAGAAAGACCCAACCAAAAAAGAGAACTACAGGCCAGTCTCCCTAATGAACATACATGCAAAAATCCTCAATAAAATACTGGAAAACACAATACAGCAAGTCTTCAAGAAGATGATACACCACGACCAAATGGGATTCACCCCAGGAATGCAGAGATACTTCAACATATGCAAATCAATAAATGTAATACACCATTTCAATAGCCAAAGATAAGAATCACATGATCATTTCAATAGATGCAGAAAAAGGTTTTGATAAAGTTTAACACTGATTCATGATAAGAACCCTACAGAAAATTGGAATAAATACTCTTCAGCTCAATCTGATAAAATCCATCTATGACAAACCAACAGCCAGCATCACATTAAGTGGTGAAAAACAGAAAGCTTTCACTCTAAAATCAGGAAAAGATAAGGATGTCCACTATCACCACTCCTATTCGATATAGTGCTGGAAACATTAGCTAGAACGATTAGACAAGAGAGAGAAATAAAAGGAATAAGGATAGGAAAGGAAGAAGTTAAATTATCATTATTTGCAGACAATATGATACTCTACATAGAAGACCCCCAAAACACCACTGAAAGACTTCTAGATGTAGTAACCAAAATCAATAATGTAACTGGATACAAAATCAACACTCAAAAATCAATAGCATTTGTGTACACAAAAAACAGACTCACTAGAGAGCAGTAAGAGAAATCACACCCTTCAAAATACCATCTAAAAAATGAAATACTTAGGAATCAATCTAACAAAGGAAATAAAAGATCTGTACAGTGAAAATTAGAGTACTCTGAAAAAAGAAATTGAAGATGATCTCAGAAAATGGGAAGACATTCCTTGTTCATGGATAGGAAGAACAAACACTGTGAAAATATCCATTCTTCCTAAACTGTTATACAGATTTAATGCAATTCCAATCAAAATACCATTAACATAGCTCACAGATATAGAGAAATCATTCCTAAAATTCATCTGGAACCAGAAGAGACCTAGAACAGCAAAGGCAGCTCTGGGCAACAAAGGCAAGGCAGGAGGCATCACAATCCCTGACTTGAAGTTATACTACAAAGCTATTGTGATAAAATCAGCATGGTACTGAAATAAAAACAGACCTGAAGATTAACGGAATAGATTAGAAGATACAACGACAAGTACAAACACACTCAGCCACCTTACCTTTCACAAAGGGGCCAAACAGGTTCACTGGAAGAAAGATAGCCTTTTTAATAAGTGGTGCTGGAAAAACTGGCTTTCCATATGCCAGAAACTAATACTAGACCCATGCCTATCACCATGCACTAAATAAAGTCAGTATGGATCAAAGATCTAAACCTTAAAACAGAAACACTAAATCTGCTGGAAGACAAAGTAGGTAGAAATCTTGAAGACACAGGGGTAGGCAGAGGATTCATGAACAAAAATCAAACTGCATGGGTAATGCTTTCCAGAATCAACAACTGGGATCTCGTCTTATTAAAAAGTTTTTATATGTCAAAAGAAAGATCCAAGAGGGTGAAAAGAAAACCCACGAACTGGGAAAAATCTTAAGTTAATTTTCCCTCAGACAAAGGACTGCTATCTAGAACATATAAAGAATTAAAACAAATCAGGCCCCTGAAAGTCAAAGACCCAATCCAAAAATGGGCATCTGAGATGAATACACAATTCTCGTCTGAAGAAATACAAATGGCAAATAAAAAAATGTTTAGCATCATTGATCATTAGAGAAATGCAAATTAAAACAACACTGAGATTTCATCTCACTCCAGAAACAAAAACCAGGATCAAGAATACCACCAATAACAAATGCTGAAGAGGCTGTGGGGAGAAAGGAACTCTTCTGCACTGTTGGTGGGAGTGTAGACTAGTGCAGCTACTATGGAAATCAGTCTGGAGGTTCCTCAGAAATCTGGGATTGGAAGCTGATTTGACCCAGCTATTCTGCTTCTAGGCATATTCCCAGAAGAATTGAAAACATCATACCACAGTGATATATGTGCACCCATGTTTATAGCAGCACGATTTGTAATAGCTAAATCAACAACCCAAGTGCCCATCAATCAAGGAATGGATAAAAAAGATGTGGTGCTTTTATACAATGGAGTATTAGTTATGAAGAAGGATCACATTGAGGTTTTTATAGGTAAATGGATGCGACTTGAAGCCATACTCATAAGTGAAATAAGTCAAACTCACATATGTAAATACCATATTGTTTCCCTAGTGTAAGAAACTGAAAGAATAAGATACAAAACTTCAATACATGTTGTGAAAGGATAAGAAGGGGAAAAATAACTCAGATAGGAAAAAGAAGAAAAGAAGGGAAAAGAAAAAAGATATAAATTTGTGTACATACAGTTAGGATAGCTGGGATGATTGTAGTACTAAATCTATTAGTTTTTTGAACAAAACAGCATTCATAAGATCAATTTTGCAAGTCTATATCTGGTAATCTTTTGAAGATAACTAAGCAAAATAACCACCTTTGTTATGTTCCTACCACCTCGTTGTGAAAGCCTATATTGTTATTGTTTTGGGTTCTTTGCTATTGTTATTTGTCTCTTTTGCTTTTCTTGTATTTTATTTTGCTTTGTTTTGTTTTTCCCTCTAATACAGAAAGGATAGATATACTTGTATAGGCTTATAAATGCCTAGAACTTCTCCTAAAGTATTTACAAGAATTGATTCTATTATGCGTGATGATATGAAGTTACTTTGAAGAAAACATTATGATAGACATTGCTGATTTCATATCATCTTGTAGTCCAAGAATGCTTTTATTCTTTGTTTTGATTAGTTTTAGTTTGTTTTATATTATTTGATTTCAATATGTGTGAAGGTATGGACAGCTATTTTGAGGAAAACAAGAGACATTATGGTAGCTATTGTTGGTTTCCTATTGTCTGGTTTCAAAGGCCCATAATGCTTTCACCCTTTTGTTTTGATTAGTTTCATACTATTTTGTTTTGTTTGAATTTATTGTGACTGGAGGTGTGGACAACTATTTTGAAGAAAACAAGAGTCATTATGATAACCATTATTGATTGCCTGGTATCTTGTTTTGAAGTCCTGTGTCGCTTGCAGTGTTCTGATCTGCTTTGTTCTGATTTGTTTTTTCTATTTAAAATAAAAAACAAAAATAAAATACTTGAAGCCTCAGGGAAATTCTGGGAGCTCATGACTTTAAAAAAAATTCACAATAGATATTGTGAAAGGGGAAGAAACATCTAAAAAAGGAAGGTGGTGATCATTGTTAATTTCCTATTATCTTGAAGTTCTGCATCATTTTCACTGTTTTGTATTGTTTGGTTTTATTCTGTTTTGTATGATTTTATTATGTCTGATGGTATGGGCAGCTGTTTTGAAGATAACAAGATATACTATGGTAGCCATGGTTGATTTTCTATTATCTTGTTTTGAAGTCCTGTATTGCTTTCATTGTTTTGTTTTGAATGGCTTGTTTCATTTTGTTTGGTTTTATTCTCTTTAAAATTAAAAAAAAGAAAGTAAGTTCCTATTCCCAACAAGTTACTCAAGCCACTTTCTAAACAAGTTTTATTCCTTTGGATTCCATTTGTCCTTGCCATTTGCCCATTTATCAATCCCATGAACTCTACTTCTCTTCCATGTTTGTCTTTCAGATATTTATATTCACTAGGGAAAATCTTCCAATATTAAAACATAGATATACTAAAATATTATTCACAACACATCCACTTGATTATATCCAATCTTCCTAAAATCTCTATGTAGGAGTAACATATGTATATTTCCTAACTACTGCCGACAGGTAAATTAAAACAACAAAATGATTTCATCATCAGATTGTTTATAATGTCTGTGCCAAGACAAGCCCCATTCATATATAACAAAAATCTCGAACAAGATGCCCAAAGATAAGGTGCACAAAACAATCATATAGGAAGAATTCAATCTGTCTCAAGTAGTCTTAAAACAGTGACTAAAAGATAATAATGCAGACCAAAGGTGGGGCTAAGTGCCTCTTTACAATTTGAATTTTCTTTGTACAGAAAATTTTTAGTATCTCAAAAAAATGTCTTTCTCTTTTCAGCTTCATGGTGGATTCTGAACAACTAGATATTCCTAGACATTTTCTTTATGGTTTCAAATGTAAAACAAGTGTTCTTA
Source organism: Dasyprocta punctata (assembly GCA_004363535.1). Lineage (NCBI taxonomy): Eukaryota > Metazoa > Chordata > Mammalia > Rodentia > Dasyproctidae > Dasyprocta > Dasyprocta punctata. The sequence goes on from RJWM01013351.1 coordinate 40,751, forward strand.
TCTAAAATGTCAATTAGAAAGTTGATCTGTGGTTGTTAATCTTGTGGTTGTTAATCTATTGTATACTATTGTTTAATATATTTATTCTAAGTGCACTCTTTTAAAGTATATTCTACAACTTTATCATGCGTGTGAATTTTAGCTTAGTTTTCAAAGGTCACTATTCTCAGTATTTGACGCTGACTGCTTTGCTACATTGTTACCAACCTAAAACATTTAGTAAAAAAAAACCCTGTGATAAACCTATAAACATAGGAATAAAATAGTGAAAAAGAAATTATGATGCAGAAAAAATATTTAAATTTCTTAGAGCATCACTTCATAGGACAGATTTTGTAGATAAACACTATCAGTGTTTTGTGATATTAGTAAGTGATCTTTGATGAATGAAGCTTATACTTCAATAAGGCATACTTTGAACACACAATCCTATGGCTACTCTCTTTACATAAAACCACCTTGTTTGTAACCTATCTCTATCCAGCTGGTTTTTTACAAAAGAATAATCCTATGATAAGTTAGGGTATGATATAGTAATTAACACTATTATAAACATTTATTTGTGCCACAATTCCCTGTGAGTTAAATGTTAATCAAGCAAATAAGAGACCTTTATTTTAGGGAAATCTAGCTCAAATTTTATGGCATATAAGATCCAGGTAGCTAACATTCCCTATGAGGACTAGACATCTGCATTTGAGTAATGATTTCAAAATACAGTATTTTAAAAATAAGCTTTAACCCAAATGAATAAGGAAGAAACATAAAACAAGCACAGAACTTCAGAGCAGAAAACACTCAATTTCCAGTATCTACACTAAAGTGACTAAAACTATGTTCCCTATATATTGTATATATTGATATATAAAGTAAGGGACATAAATGAAATTAAATGTTTCTAATAAATTTTTACTAGTTATAACCCCTGCTAATGAAAATACAGTTTACAATACAGACAGAAATTTGTTGCCATATAGTCCAAATTTCTCTGAAACCATCCATCTTCAAGAAAAAACACTGCAAGGTAAAATTTTTCTATTTTTTCAGTGCTAGAAAACTTGGGATAGGAAAGGAAATGAATTAAAATTTTATTTCATAAATGTAAAATCTGACATGCAATATCTTCTCAAACTAACTTATGGAACATTAACTTTTATAATCCCTTTGTATACTTTCATTTCACATTTAGGCTAAATAAAATTAAATGTTTTAATAGTTTCTTTTAGATATAAATAGTACATTTTGACACAGACTCTGTGTGTGTGTGTGTGTGTGTGTGTCAATTCTAAAGATGACAAGCATTTTGAAACGACACCTGGCTCAATACTTTTAATATACAAAGTACATTACAAGGCAGAGAACAACATTAATAGAGATGTACAATGATTATTCATACAAGCTATACATATGTACAAAGGCAAGCAGGTAGGAATCTTCGTAGTCTCACTCTGATTACACATAGTAAGAAAGGATCAGACTTTGAAACATACAGGACCTTCAACATACAAACTTCTTGGAAGCAGTTATAAATGGTTTCAAAAGTACCACTTTTATCAGTCATAATACTTCTTTGGTTGATCTATTTCAGTATCCAATTCTAAAAAGCGTATCAAGTCTTTTGGGTACAAGGCAGTTTACAAAGGAACTTGATAGTATAACTAAAAACAGGATTCTGCCCAGTAACAGTACTAACTGGAAAAGCTCTTTGAATTGCAAACTGGAATAAGTTCTATCATATCTTTCAAATTAGTATCAAAGGAACTCAAGAATAGGCAAATAATGAAGCAAATCAATTTAATTTATGGTAATTCTGATCCCAGTTCTTATACACATATTTTTTGTGTATGTTTATGAGAGTATGTGTTTATGAATGTGTGCACACACACACACAACAGACACACACTGGAACCTATAGTGAAAAAGGAAAATACTAGGGCAAACAGTTGAAAAATTGAGCCCTTAGTATAAACATCCCATTTTAAAGTAATCAAAATATTTACCAAAGAAATTTTTGCAGGTAATAAAAGTGTTTTCCCTCTATTTAAAAAAATAATCCTGTTTTCTGAGAAGAACAGCACTGATAACGAAGGCACTAAAACACCAAGATGGGAAAACTTCCACTGACTAAAAAGTGAATCTGGATAACAAGCCCAAAAATTAATGAGAAAAAAAGGTACTGGTTTTAGGACTTTACATTCAGTGAAAAATAAGCTTTCTCTCACATAATGACCTTGAATGCCTTGCCAATAGATCTAGCAATCCAAGAGAACAGAAACAGGGAGAGCTTATACCTACCTTTATAATAGCAACTTTTTTACACTAAGCTGGAAAAAAAAGTATTTTTATAACAGTAACACCCACAGTTAAAACTTGCAGGAGAGTTACTATATAAAATTTCTAGGAATTAAAAGTTTGAACCCCAAATTTCTTTATCTACATATTGTTCTTGTTATAAGAAACTATAGAATTGAAGCTTAATGCACCTCAATTATATGCACATGCCTAAATTTTCCTCTTTTGTAAATAAAAATATCAGTTTTATTTTGCAATTGCTCGACTTACGTTCATATAATCTGATTAGTGTCAAAAATACCAACTATTTTTCAACTTCAGTTTCATTCACTGCCATTTTTTCACAACGTCAATCTCGTCTAGTAATCATTAATCTAAGACAGTGTTTATTATCAAAAACCTAGAGACCAATCATATATTTGCAAAGAAATGCCTATTTAAAAATTCTTTCTACTGCCATTGACAACTATGTATTGAATATCCTGAATCATTCTACACCTCTAGAAAGAACATAATGATCTGCTCAAGAGCTAGTATGAAATTAGTGGGAATTAGAAAAGGAAATTTTAAGAGCAAAAAATTATGTACACTGTAGCAAATACTTTATATTTGAGAATCTTTACAACTTACATTTCTATTCCATTATTACAACTTGTGAAAAACAAAAATTGCAAGTAGCATGCAAATCATAAATAGTCTTCCCACTTTACTAGCCAAATTCCTACTTTCTAGTGTTTTGCAGGAAACTGTTACAAAGCTAATTAGAAAATGCTTTATTATTTAAAATATCCCTCTCTCATTTTAGGAGAAGCCAAATAGCCAACCATCAAAACTTAAAATAAATTGAATTGTCACAGTCAATTACAGTTATTGTTACTAGGTCCACTTTATTTGCTGGTGTTCAAAATATAAAACAAATAATTCATTCTCTTCAAATTCATCTGTTCTTAAAATGCTACTTAAAACTTTGGTTGTTTTCCTGTAACAAAAAAGAAAGAATTGATTTATCAATTAGATTAGCTGAATTCAGTTTTTACAAATTACTTCTCAAAACGAATACTGTGAATCTGCTTAGTGTTTACACATCTAAATGCATGTTACTATAGAAACTATTAAAGTGAAACTGCCAACACAAGTTCTGTGTCAACAAACCTGTAATTCATTTTTAAATATACTGTAGTTCAAACCTGTTGTTCTGTTTTTGTGGTACATAGTTTTACTCATGTTATTAATGCATAAAGCAGAAGTAAACAATTCTAATGTATGTTTGTTCTAAATAAAGTGCGTGTCAAACATCTATTTACAAAATAAAGTGTCATAAACTAGAAAATGGGAACATGAAAATGTTGTATTTTATATAGCATGAAATTTTATATTTATTCTCACAGTCCAAGGATTATACATCCCTAAGATCTCTGAACAGGTAAGAAAATTCAAGTATCATTAAGTACATTTTTTCCTCATTAAATATTACTTTGTGAGAGGTATTATGAAAACATTTTAACTCTTGATTTAATTAATTTTTAAAAAGAACTGGCTAGGGGTACGTAAGTGAGTTTAAATTATGAAATACTAATATGTTATAACATTATGAAATAGTAACATAACAATACAGAGTTTTTAAAATTTGTAACTAAGGATATAAATCCTGTGGATTTCAAAGGGTTGATGGTCCCAAAATGGAAACGGAAGATAGTATCCTGTATCTCACATTTGATACATTAGCATACCTACATTCTGAGTCTCATTTCAACACAATCTTTGTTACCTTTGCCTACACAAAACAATGTTTATTAAAACTCTTAAAGTAAAATTGCAGCCAAGTGTTAAGACAAATCATAAAAGATATAAATTTAGTGAGAGCAAAATAAGAGGTTGGTATCATCCTAAGCACTCTCATGTGTTACTGTATTTAATCCTTAGCACCAAATGTTATCATTTTTATCTGCAATTGCAAAATTTTGACTCAAGAAAGGTTAAGTGACTTGCCCACATCTGAACTACCAGTACACAAAGTGGAACTACAATTAGAACTCAAATATGAAGCCAAAACCCATGTGATTTCTAGTACCCCACAAGATATGTATTTATTGTGTGTATTAACTTGGGTGGAATTTGATGGGGCGACACAGAAATATAGAGTTCAGAATAGTAAAGACAAATTTAAGGAAAAAAAGCAAAGATGACTTATTTAGCTGTTTTAAAACTAAATAAATTGAATAGAGAAGCCATTAACAGACTATATATTTCTAGAGAGATTTCAGAATACAATTCTTTCAACAAATATTACTAGAATAACTGGATATACACATAGAAAAAATAAAACTTGACCTCCCCCTTGTATGATGCAGTACAATAACTCCAAGGTGGATGACAGAACTTAACTGAAAAACAAAACAGAACTTTTGGAATACTGGATGATATTTTTATGGACTTTTAACTGAAAAATATTTCCTAACTGAAATATAGCTTCCTTTATATTTCTTGAGTAGAGTAATAATTATTTTATAATAACTGGTTTTACTGCACATTTGGATTTTTGTGGTTTTTTGGATTATTAATATTTTGCAGTAAGTTAAAGACAAATACTTGGAATACAATATTACAATGCAAAATCAGAAAACTACTTACTAGTGTTTGAAGTACAATGGGATGATCAGGCAGAAAGTCTGGTTTTTTTCTGCAGATGGAAACACTTGAGAGCTTCAATAGGAAATCTCTGCTGTATTTAATTCTCTCTGTAGATATAAAATATTACATATAATGTTACAAAACATAAAATTCAGCCAGGTGTGGTGGTGCACTCCTGTAATGCCAGCACTCTAGAAGGCTAAGGCAGAGAGGATCCAAGTTTGAGCTCAGCCTGGGCAGCTCAGCAACTTAGTGAGACCATGTCTCAAATTAAAAAATAAAGGGCTAGGGATGTAGCACAGTGCAAAAGCCTTGATTTCAATCAATTAATTAGGCTAAAGTTCCAGAAAATATGCTGGATCACATTTTGGCTCATTTTTTTACTGGAAGTTCTTGAAATATCCATTATTTCTAAAATGGTGAGTAGAGTATATATGCAAAAGAAAAGAAGGAAAAGCTTTGGCAAACACCTACCACCTCTAATTTTCCATTTACATGGAAAGGAAGCCAAGTAATTAAGGAAAAATGCAAGAAAGAATTGTTTGATGAAACTGATAATGCAGGACTTTTCTTGACTGGTTATTCAAGTCTAGTAAAATGATTTTGAATCATAAAGTATAAGAACAGTAACATCTACTGGTCAATTCAGGACCTGCCAAAGTGGAATTTTAGTGAGTCTATCTAACCTCAGTCAATACTAAAAATTAATATTAATCAAAACAATTTCAATTTAAGAACCATTTATTATATATCTATTATCTGTTGAAGACTATACTAGATAAAGGCAAACAAGATCCAAGACAGAGCCCCTATATTCAAGTGGAACAATGATTCAAATACAGTACTTGCTGACTTCTCATCAGAAATGATAGAAATTATTATAGTATTTTTAAAGTATAGTGGGATAATGTTTTTTGCAAAGAAAATAACCGGCACTGAGGGTATAGCTCAGTGGTAAGAGTGCTTGCCTAGCATGCATAAGGCCTTGAATTTTATCACCAGTGCTTTCAAAAAAAGGTAAAAAATATTAACTGGCAACTCAAAATCCCATATCTAGTGTGTGTTGGTATGTGATTCTATTAGAATGCACATAAAGGTATAGACAGATGAAGGAAAGTTCAAAGAAGTAATCATTTGGCCTGCCAGTTGTAGTTTTCTGGTCCTTATATTAAACATTATGCTAAAGGTTACAAACTGACAAAGTGAATTTAAAAAGAGGACCTTATTACATGCTGTTCACTAGTGATACAAGTTAATTATAAAGACACAATGAGGTTGAAAGTGTGTAAAAAGATACACTGTGCAAAGAAGTAATAATAAGGCTGTAGTGAGTATCTCACTTTCAGACAAAGAGAGTTTATCAATGTTTTGTGCCCAATAACCAAGTTTTGAAATACAGGAAGCAAAATTTAACAGAAATAAAAGGGGAAATAGACATTTCCACAATACCAGCATGTAATTTAATAACCTATTATTCAGCAATTGATAGAACTAGACACAAAGAAAGGTAAAAAGATAAATCTGAACATTATCATTCACTTTGATTTAACTAACATTTATAGACACTGCACTGAAAACTGCAAAATACACTGTTGTTTTCAAGTAGTGTACAGTCAATAGACTAGACTATAAAACAAGCCTCAGTAAGTTTAAGAGGCTTAAAATAAGACAGATTGTATTCACTAACAAAATTAAATTACAAATCCATAATAATTTTTTAAAAGTATCTTAGAAAGTAACACATTTTCAAAAATTATAGAAAATAATGAGGACATTAAAAAATAGTTCAAACCAAATGACAGTCAATACAATATGTTAAATTTATGGACTACAGCTAATATCTGGCTTCTTCAAGGGAAACAAATTCTTATTGGAAGAGTCAAAGTCCATTTGTGTTGTTATAACTAAATATCTGATACTGGGCAATATAGAAAGAAAAGACATTTATTTGGGTCAGTGATTCTGGTGCCTGGAAAGTCTAACAGCATAGCACCTGGCAAAGGTTCCCTGTCTGCACCATAACATGGCAGGTGGCATCACACAGCAGGAAATTAGGATCAGAAGGATTCAAGGGAGGTTCCAGGCTCACTGTAACAATCTTCCTTCTTAACTACCAATCTAGTACCCATTAATTAGAACTCTAAAGGGACAGCATTAATCCATTTTTAAAGACCTATTCACCATTTTTTAAAATGAAAACAATAAAAACAATCATACAGAATTTCAAAACAAAATAACAGGAGATTAACAATGGTTAATATATTGCCTATTGTTATCTTCAAATAAGTTGCTCAGATTACAAGATACAGGCATGAAAAAATGATCAAACAATGAAAGCACAAACCATTTTTTTGATTGTTAGTTTGTTTTTGTTTTGTTTTTTGATGAACTCATAGAGATTAGTAGTGAAAGGCCCCATCACTTCAAATAGCATTATACTGGCAAATCAAGCCTGAGTTTTGAGAGGGACAAAGCATTTTGGGATCACTTGTTAGGCTATAAAATAGACTCAATAAATTTAAAAAGATTAAAATTACATAAAAAGTATTCTCTATGACTACAGTGGAATGAAGACGGGGTCAACAACAGAAAGCGGGAAAATTTACAAATATGTGGAAATCAACCCACATTGTTAAATAATCAATAGAACAAACAATAACAGGGGACTCAGAAAACATTTGAGACAAATGAAAACAAAGGCACCATACACAAAAACTTATGGGATGCAGTAAAAACGGTATTGAGAGCAGTTCATAGCTACACAAGCTAACATTTAAAAAGGAGAAACTGACCTGTAATTTCAGCACTCTTGGAGGCTGAGCAGAAGGATCACAAGTTTGTGCCAAACCTAGTCAATTTAGTGACTAGCAACACCATGTCTCAAAAAAAAATAAATGAATAAAAAAATAAAAAAGACTGGGAATGTAGCCCAGCGTGAAAGTCCTAGGTTCAACCTCTAGAACTGCAAGGACCGGAGGGGGCATGTCAAATTAAGTATCTAACATTACACAATAAAAACACTAGGGAAAAAAAGCAAACTACATCAAAAGTAAGAAGAATGTAAGAAATAATAAAGATGAGAGTGGAGATAAACTATATAAAACTACATAATATAAAAATAATAAAACCAAAAGTTTTAAAACTTTATTAGCTCTAAATAAATACATAACCTTATCTTGTTCTTGATGTTAGATAGAAAGCATTCAGTCTTTCATCATCAAGCATGGTATTAGTGGTTCATAGATAACCTTTATCATGCAAAGAAGTTCTCTATTACTCACTTATCAAGCACTAATTCTCATAATACTAAGACATTTTATCAGGAAAAGGTATTGGATTTTGTCAAACACTTTTTTTCTGCACCAACTGAGATGATTATGTGTTTTCTGACCCCCATTTTGTTAATATGGTATATTACTGATTTTTCTACTCACAAAACTGAACCAGTATACCAGTTCAGAATTTTACATCATATATAAAACACAGAAATTAATTTCCATTTTGTTTAAGCTATTGTTATTCTATTCCATCCTTTAGAGCTGTCAAACTGATAGATGAGTATGAACAGAAATAAACCTAAAAATATAGCAGAATTTATTTTATACATTAGGTGTATAGCTAAGCAACAAAGTAATATTAATCTTACATGGATAATAAGATACGCTGTGATGAAGTTTGGTGAAACTTTACCTTTTTTAACTGGAGACTGATATTGCTGTTCTTCATTAAGACCTTGAGAAAAGGCTTGTTTTCCATTCACCTTACACTGTTGGGCAAGAAATAAATGTATTTTTAAATTCACGTTTAAAAATTCCATATAACCTGTTTTTACCACCCAGAAATATTTTCCTAATAATCAAAATATTACTCAAGGAATATGTGGGACCAAAGGATATGTAAACATTATAAGTCTGCTTATTAAAAATAAATAAAAATATGTGAAATATATTCAAATGTATCTATAACAATTTTTCACTGTGACTGTAATTATTTTTGAGAGAGAACATAGGACCAAAGATAATTTTATAGACCTAAAGATAAATAATTTCAAATAACTGCAAAGTTCAAAGGTACTTTTATATATTTTTATTCACAAAAACCTGCAATACTAGAAAATTTAGTTTTTTTATCTTATATGAAGTAGACTTTGATGTTAGTTTATAACTGACATAGACTGTTTCAACCAACACCTCAGAAGTAGGAAAAATAAAAACTAGTTCATCCAATGAGGCAAAAAAAAAAAAGAAAGAAAGAAAGAAAAAGAAAAAGAAAGAAAGAAAAGAAAAATCAGGAACAGTTTCCTGAAGAGATAGAAATCCTTATCCAGAGTTTTCTGGTCATACCTGAAGGACCATCTTTATTGTGAGATTCACTAAAGTAATTGAATGACATTTTTAAAACATGTAATTCCAATTCTTCTGATTCTAAATTTATGCAAAAATATTGTGATTACAACTTAGTTTCCCATAAATCTCCCTACAGAGAGAAAATATACGTTATAACAATAAGAGAACCCAAAGGATAAAATAAAAAGATTACTCATAAAATAAATATTTTCTGATTTTATATATAAGTATCACAAATTTGATCAATACAATATACTGCTAAGAGATCACTTTATTTTTGTACCTAGAAAAATCAATTTGCAAACAGTCGCTGACTATGGTAATTTGTTAATGTTGATTTCTTTAGAGACATCTACCCTGAAAAAAATGAACATCTCTACTCCACAAATAGCTCTACTAGCACACTGTGAACCATTCCTTAAATTTCTGCAAATCCTATCAAAGTAACACTACCTAAATGCAGAAAGACAGAATAGAAACTAAGGAGATAATTCTCCACTACTGAGATACAAAATAAGCCATCAAAAAATATTCACTAAACAATAAATATAATACATCACATAAACAGAAGCAAAGACAAAGATCACATGCTCAACAGACACAAGTAAAACCTTTGACAAAATCCAACATCCTTTCATGATAAAAACCCTGAAGAATACAGGTATAGAAGGACTTCACCTTAACCTGCTGAAAGGCATTTATTACAAAACTACTGACAGCATATTAAGTGGGAAAAAAAACTGAAGAAAGCATTTCCTCTAAATCAGGAACAAGACACAGATGCTCACTATCACTATTCCTGTTCAATATAATACTCAAAACTTTAGCCAGAGCAATTAGGCAAAAGAAAGAACTCAAATGGATATGTATAAAAAATGAAGAACTCGAACTATGGTTATTTGCAGATGACATGATCCTTTACACAGAAAAGGCAAAAAATTCCATCAAAAGACTCCTACAACTAACAAAAGAATTTAGCAGTTTAGCAGTATACAAAATCAACCCACAAAAATCAATAATGTTTCTGTATACCAACAATGAATCCACCCAGAAAGAAATTAGGAAAACAATATTTTTCACAATACCCTTGAGAAAAGTTAAATACTTAGGAATTAACCTAAAAAAGGAAATGAAGGAACTCTATAAGGAAAGCTACAGTATTCTTAAAAAGATCAAAGAGGACATCCAAAAATGGAAAGATATGCCCTGTTCCTGAATGGGCAGACCAATATTGTCAAAATGACCATACCATCAAAACTGATATATAGATTTAATACAATCTCAAACAAATACCAACAGCTCTACTCACAGAACTAGGGAAAATAAATCCTAAAATTTATAAGGAACCAAAAGAGACCCAGAATAACAAAAGCAATCTTGAGCAACCAGAGAAAAACAGGAGGTATCAAAATCCCAGATTTCAACTTGTATTACAAAGCTACAATGACAAAACACCACGGTACTGGTGTAAAGACAGTGTGAGAATCAATGGAACTGAATAAAGGATGCAGAAACAATCACGGGCACATTCACTTTTCTACTCTTTGATAAAGGAGTCAAAAACATACACTGGGGGAAAAGAGCCTCATAAACAAATGTGCTGGGAAAGCTGGTTATAAACATTTAGAAGATTGAATCTAGACACATGTATTTTACCATATACCTGGATATTGAAATAGAAACGATCTGCTGAAAGATAAAATAGGTAAAACTCTTGAACATATAGGCATAAAGGCTTTCTGAACAAAACACCAGCTGCACAAGAAATAACATCAAGAATCAACAAAAAGAGGCCAGGGATTTAGCTCAGTGGCACAGTGCCAGCCTGAAGTCCTGAGTTTGATTTCTGGTACCTCCCCCCAAACATAAAAGAATCAACAAATGGGATTACATCAAATTAAAAAGCTTCTGCATGACAAAAGAAACAATCAGAGACTTGGAAGGAATTTTTGCAGCTACTCCTCAGACAGAGGGCTGATATTCTGAATACACAGAGAACTCAAAAAAATTAGATCTCCCAAAATAAAAGACCCAATCAAAAATGGGCACTGAAATGAACAAATAAGTATCAGAAGTACAAACAGCCAACAAATACGTTAAAAATGTTCAATATGACTAATCATGAAAGAAACACAAATTAAAACAACACTGTGGTTCTATCTTATTCCAGAAAGAATAACAACAAATGCTGGCAAAGTTGTTGGGGAAAAAAGAACCCATCTACATTGTTGGTGGGAATGTAAACTAGTACAACTACTATGGAAATCAGTATGGAGATGCCTCAAAAAAATACTGAAATTCTATTTAACCCAGCCATTCACCTTGTATCTTTCCAAAAGAGTTAAAGATGTCATATTACAATGCTACATGCATACTCATGTTTATAGCAGCACAACTCATCATAGCAGCTTAATATGGTAAGCCCATCAACAGATGAATGGATAAAGAAAATATGGCATTTACATACAGTAAAGTCCTACACTACTATAAAAAGGGTATGTATGAGTAATTTATAGGAAAATGGATACAACTTAAAACCATAATGTCAAGTGAAATGAATCAGACACACAAACTTAAATATCCCATGGCTTCTCTTACATGAGAACCCAAAGTATAAAGAGCAAAATTAAAAGACAGATAATATGAAATGGAAAGATGCCTGCAAATGAGAAGAGAAACTAGAAATGGAGAGAAGCAACAGCAAGAGGAATTTTTAAAAAATAGTACGTGTTATGTATATGTGCCAACCCATGATTAATGTAGTCAATATGTACAGCAAACATGTACTCATAAAAACAAAAAAATCAACTATTAGTTTTTTTTTAATTTTTAAGCAGATACAAAAATTAGGAAATATATAGTTTTCTAAAATTGTTCTCATTAATTTAATTAATAGACATTTTAAGAATAAAAACTATCTTATATCTGAAAATTTTAACATTTCACTAACTTTGTAGCAGCTACTTAATGAAAATCCTAAAATCAAGCTTAAAGGTAAAACTCTACTTTTTATGTTTGCATAAAAATTCAGAACACTGATTTTTTTCAAATATTTCATACTATGGAAAAAAAGTACACTTATAAAAGTCTTATAAAATGATTACATGTTATTTCATTTCTTTATCATAATAAGGAAAAGGCAGGATGGATGCCATGCTATGAGCAATGAAAGGACAGACAGGAAAGAGTTGGTGACCAACCCAAAATACACAGGTAAGAGACAGTTAATTTAGTTTCTTTCCCCCAAGATTTGTGTTTGGTTTTAAAAGTACCAACAAAAACAAGCAATAAAAAAGGGAATGAGGCATGCTTCTGTTTCAAAAAAAAAAAAAAAAAACAGTCAACAAGAATAAATACCATTGAGTCAAGGGACAGATCTGAGCCAACTTCAGATATAACTACTAGACACATACCTGAAAACAACTATTTACATAATTTGATACATAAAGTAGTTAGATAAAGACTAATCATGTTTCCTGTTTATAGTTTCACAGGAATATCACATTTCTCACAATTTAAATTGGAGTAATGTGATTTGTTCTTATTAATGATTCCTGTGTAGAAGTACTGTATTTCATTTCCATGGCCTGCCCCTTAAACCATTTGGAAGATTATTGGCTCTTGGTTTCTCAGATTTTTATGGTTGGAAGAAAATAACCCAAGA